>CM076571.1:418309238-418513491 GCA_034641835.2 Pinus albicaulis
GGCAAACAAAATCCCGAAACAAAGCCAACAAACTCAGAACATAGAGAAGGTCGTGGCTGAAAAGGCTGAAATAAACATATCTAAACTTCAGCTGCCTTTTAGCTTTGAAGGCGAAATCGCCAAGATCAAGATCACTATGCCTCTTACTGAACTCATCGCCCAAAACTCTTATAAATCCCAAGTGCTAAAGGTCCTAAATCTGGGGAATGATGCAAACACTGCTAATCTAGCTGATGACACTCCTGAAGTGTTGTTTGGTCCGAAGATAGAGGGAAAATTCCAAGAAGGAACTACTCTTCCATTTTACATTAGCCTAAACATTCACGACCAAATCCTCCACAATGCCATGCTAGACTCCAGCGCCTCGCATAATCTTATGCCGAAGGTAGTAATGGAAAGACTAGGCCTGGAAATCACAAGACCATACAAAGACTTGTATTCATTTGATTCAAGTAGAGTCAAATGCCTGGGTTTGATCAAAGACCTTTGTTTTAGTCTAGCCCAAATACCTGCGAAACATCTAATCATGGATATAGTAGTGGCAGACATCCCTCCCAAGTACGGGATGCTTCTATCCAGATCTTGGGGAGCCAAACTCCAAGGGAATATTCAACTGGATATGTCATACGCCACCATTCCTGTGTTCGACCAGACAAGAATACTCTACCGAGAATCACACATGAAATACATGATTAGCAGTCAAGATAGGCCAGACAACATTCCAATGTATTCCTTGCGTTCCGACCTGAACTCTTTCATTATGCATATTGATGAAAACATGGAGGAAGAGTCAGAAGAAACTGAAATAAACTTTGATCCACCACATCAGTTGTCCCTGGTGCCTTATGATGAACTAGACACTCAAAACTACCATGATCATGAACAGCTGTGTCATGAAGAAAGTAAGTATGTTCCTGCTAAGGTGGGATTAGAGCAAGAAGCACAAACCCTTATGTACTATCAAGCAAATTACTCTAACCTTAGTCAAACACCAGAAATAACCTGCGGAAATTTTTTCCAGGTAAAGGCTTTAGAAGACTTACACATCATAAACCTATTCGGAAACCGGGAGCAAGGGAGTTTAATGTTTCTACCATACCTCAAAGATTTACCTTCATATGGATCATCCACTGCAAATGAAACTTTGACTATAGCCCCAGCAGCTCAAAATCTAGAAAAAATGCCTGATAAACTTCTTATGAGCAAGAATGATAGTTGCAGTCCCAGCATACCTGAGCTACTGAAATTGGCTCATATTCTGTCTTTTCATGAAGAACTTAGAAATGCTAAAATCAGAAATCTCATGCAGAATACCAATTTCTACAGGAAAAACAAGGGAAAATGCGGTGACACTTCTTCTCCCTCAAAGAATAACCTTGACAAGATAAAACATAACAATCTGAACCAAACTATAATAATCAAGGATAAAACAGATGGTCATAGAGTCTGTTTCGATTTTAGAAATACTACTACATATCCCTATAATAGAAATTTTGTTTTTTCTACCCAAGACCATGATTTACCAATTAAAAGTGCTTTTAATCATGTGTTTTCGCAAGATGATGTTTCAGGTCATGTTCAAAAGATTCCCTTGCAAAGTAGACAGCTTAAAGATTTTTTCCAGTTTGCGGGAGGTAGATCTAATTTCAAAATCAAAATTGCAAAACCACCCAATATCAGAAATCTGTTCATGAAGGCCATGTTCCCAGTTTTAAATTTCTGCATTTTTGCATACCTTGATGATGTCATTATCTATTTCAAGAATGACCAAGAGTACATGCATTACTTGAGGAAAATGTACAGTAAGGAGAGGAGTGGAAATCATATATTCAAAGAGGTACAGCGGGAAGATACCGGGCTGTTCAGAGATTCTTGCATGAATCCCTGTGTCATGTTAGAGAGAGAAAACTTCCCAAATTTCTCTTTTCAGGAGTTGAGTGGGCCAAGGGTGAGAGGAGATCCTTACGAGGATAAGATGCTTAAATTCCGTCATTTCCAAAATTTCTGAGTTTGAAATAATTTCATTCATTGTATATACCATTGTTTGAAATATAGAAAAATAAAAAAGTCAAAAACAATAAAAGATAGAAAAGAGGGCGAGTGAAGATATAACAAAGCCCCATGTTCCAAAAAATAGTCTTTCAGAAAGCGAGCAAGTCTAAATGCCGCTACTAGTACTTCAATGTCTTGTTCAGCTATCTAGCCTAATCATAGCTGAGCATGTTTAAATTTATTTGCTGATAAGTTAGTGAGTGCAAAAGATAGTCAACATTGTGTAAGATTGACTTATCACAGAGTATAGATTAGGGAGAGATTCTGGTTCCACATGCCTAAAACAGAACCAAAGAGAGAAGCGAGGGATGAAAAATACATTGTACATCTTAGCCTCGCTTGTCTAGTTTCCCTTTTGTTGCAAAATAATATTTGTGTGCAGTTTGTCTTTTATGCCGCAAATGCATGACAAATCAGACTGTCTAATCCTGATTTGATCATCTTTTAAATTTCATGTTTTATATTAGAGAACAAAATCCTGTCAAACTGCTTAATCTTGACAGTTGATCTAGCATAGGTAGAGTAATGAAGGAGTTCATCAGTTTAATCTGAACTCCCGGCAGATATAAGAGTAGAAATAGATTGGTTCATTTTGCGAAAAGAAAAATATACATTGTCAGAAGGCTGCTAGTTCAAATGCTCCAAAGAGAAGAAAAAAATGTTAGAAAAGATAGTGGGGTATGTAGAAGTATCATTGATGTTAACCATGCTGTAACTTTTCAAAAATAGCATCAAAGAAGGGTGAAATTTCGCACCAATGGGTAAGGCACTGGTCTTCATAAGCCAAAGATCTAAATTCTGGACACCTCCTTACGAGGAGCTGCCCTCCCTAAATGAAGCCACTGTTAGTCATCAATATTTTCACTTGTTAGTGATGACTAGATCCATAGCTGAGTTTTCTGGAAGCTGATCTCCATATGTCAATTTGTCATCTAGAAAACCCTCATAAAACTTTTTCGCCCTCTTGCTTTTCAGCCCGCCCATGTCAAGGTTAAAACTCATTATCACTATCCTATCTAGCTTTAGCCCTACTGGTCTACCCATCAGCTCTAAAAGGACAATCCAATGTCTGTTTCAAAAGCCTCCCCTAAGTTAGGAAGTGGCGCTTTAAGGCATTTTACCCTTGGCAACCATCAAAAGGCCAAAAAACCTCCATCGATACCACAGACCAATCATGGCAGACCTCCCACTCTGCCAGGTAAGTGATCACGGCTAAGTCTAGCCACTTACACACCCCTAAGTCTCGGCAACTGTAGACCACAGTCTCAAGCTGATTATTAGGTGTTTTACAGTGTTTGATGGATTTTACAAAGACAGGAATTATATCTTCATCTCAAGAGAAAATTCTTGAATACACATTTAGGAGAAAAGTTGCTTCTCAATGTCAACATGAGCCTGAGATACATATGCAGTGTTACACCATTTTTTGGTCATCTAAATTATTATCATTAGATGGACCCAAGTACACCATGTAAGACTAGTTTTACCCTAAGTAAAACCACTTTCACTATGTTAAAACAGGAAACCCCAAAAGGAAATATTGAACAAACCCATATTTGTTTGATTTTCCTTTATTTATCTTATTAATTTCTAGGAATAATTATTTAAATCTTATTTAGATAATATTCCTTGTTAAATATGACCAAATCACCCACAAATAATTAAATAAATCATTATTTATTTGATTATCTTCCAACCACTTCCTTAAAAAGATAAATAAATCATTTATTTATTTATTTTTCACTAATCAAGGGATTTGACCCAAAGTCAAACACCCTTTCCCTCCAATAAATATAATAAAGTATTCCATAAAAGGTGGATCTAGACTTGGTCAACATTATTTTAATCATGCATCATGATCTAGAATGACCCAATATTTTTTTATAAATAGGAGGGTTTTCCATATCATTCCTCACCTTTTGTTGCCTACTAGATCACTCTGGATCTATACACTTGGTCCCATTTTTCATCATTTGCTCCCATTGAGCTCTATTATTTGCATTGGGTTTTCTACACCAACAGGAGAGAGAAATCTTAGATCTGAAGTGCTGAGAACTTCCAAGAACCCATCCCACTAAGGAGAATTGGATACACCTTCTTGTTTTCCTCCCAGGTGCCAGATTAATATAAAAATTCTTTCAAAAATTGTTTTTGCCTTGTCTACTGGTATATGGAGCAAACCCTTATTTTTACTGTTTAATGTCTTTCCATACATAGATCTGGTGTTTTGCAGCTATTTTCTTGTCAAACTAATCGCAGTCGAAGATATTGGCAGCCACTTTTGTTGTTAGGGCTATTAGTTATGCGTAGCTAAAGTGGTCCTTTTTCGTACACTTCAACAAAGGATTCATACTAACATGCAGGGTAAGGAGTTACTCATCAAGACCTTGCAGCTTCCATTCAGCATGAAATCACAGTAGAAGAAAGACAACACTATCAAGCAAACTAGTAATTTGTCATGGCCAAGAACCTCCTTCGTCTACAAGCAGAGGGTTAAGGCACCTCCTTCATCTACAAGCAGAAGGCGATGGCCAATATTGACTTCAAAGATTGCAGAACTTACTATAAGCACAGGTTTGTTTTTTACTAGACAGTAAAATAGTGACTCTAGGTTTCTGAGTGAAAGTGCTGATCAAAACAGGGCTAAGATCTGAAATGTGCAAGACAAAAGAAAACATAGTTTTTGGTCTTGTGTCCTAAGAAAGAGAATCATTTGAAATTTCAGTCATCATCAGGGCGCATTAAAAACAAAGACTCCTTTAATCAAAGCTATCATAACAAATATCTCTGCAGGGCTGTTAATATGAATAGCTCCAATCAGTCTTGAGTAGGAAAATACTTCAGTAAAAATACCCCTGTGTGTTCTTTTGTTTCTGTTGAAATGTGAAATACAATCCATGGTTTCTGGATGAACCTAAAGAAGAGGCAGGAGAGTAGTACACAGCCCCATATATAAGAAATCTTAATATCATTCAAAGCGCCACGACATTCATGGTGTTGCGACCTGCACTCCACCACAAAGACAAGTGTTTTCTTCAGATGAAGCAGGTTTGGTGTTTTCAGAGTTTCATTAGGAAGAAGATGGCTAATAAAAGCCTTGGTATCCATGAAATATGCCAGCAATTATTCCACATCTTTTAACTTGCCTCCTCAACACAAAGACAGAAATTGGTTATGATCTAAGTTTTAAAAACCCCAGGACAGCATGCCAAGCTAATCAGTCATGTCTTTCTTGAAAGCAGCTCCATTCATAAACTGGTGCCTTTTTCAAATATGCTACAATAGCTGACACAGACAATCTAGGTTTATGTCATCAAAATACATCACCATTGAAACTATTGTTCATAATAGGCAAAGAGGTGCTTTGACATACTGTTAGTTTTTTGGAAAGCTTCAAACAAACATAGGTTTCATTATTCAAATGAACAAAGACATCATGGTTCTATTTTCTGAGCAGAGAAAGTATAGTGGAAAGCAGCGCCCTTCTTAATCAAAGGGCCATGGCAAAATCCAAATAAATGCAGCAAATTTTTGGTACCTACAGTGGGAAAGAGGTTGAAGAGACACCTGGAGATAGAAACTGACAAACCAAGTTAAAAAGACAAGCCATCTCCTTTCAAAATGACAAAGCAGTTTTCAAACAGATTCGGAATGGATTTTACGTAATGAGTGTCACCAAAAGTCTTAACAAGTGGCAAAGGATGGTCTATAGGTCATCGGGGTATTATCCAAAGTTGGAATTTCTGTGTTAAACTATCACCAACGAGACAAAATTGACAGGAATCACCTTTCAAAACTATATGCATAAATGAATAGAGTTTTGACCTTTCAAACTATATTTGCTTTCTATAAAGGGGTTGATACATGTTAGCATTGTTTAAACGCATGAAAACTCTGTTGCCAAAGTCATTTTAAAAAGGGTGGGCACCTCTCAAACGTAGTCAACATGTTTTCGATTTTCAAAGGGTACACCAAGGCTGCATTGCAAAAAAGCAAAACCTTTAAAAAAAAAAAAACCCTTACAAAGGCTAACCAAGGAGTTGGTTTTCATTTTTGCATTTCTAAAACGACAAAAGCCCGTTGGCCTTTACACTTTTTCAAAGGGATTAAAACCATGGCCAAATCATTTTGAGGTCCCCCAAGCATGAGCAAGTATCCATTTGCGAGTTCCCAAGGCCGAAAAGACAAATTTTCAAATCGGTTTGCGAGTTTTTAACAAGTTTGAGATTGTTTGCCTTGGCGGCACTCTGGAAGAGTGTGCGGCGCTCTTGGGCAAAGGTTTTTAAACTACTCAACACGCACGCAAGCGCTCACCGCGGCCGCGCGCCTCCTATAGCGCGGGTTACACAACGCCCGACTACGACCCAACAGGCCACCCGGTTGGCTATTGCATGGCGTTCTTCTTCTACAAAGTGCCGCGCGCTTGTTTACATCTCCATACACCTCCAAGTCACTCCTAAAAGTTGCTCGAGCTTTTCAAAAGGTTTTCCATCGATTTGTAAAGGTATTTTATTGCACCCTTCTTAGCTTTTCAAAAGATTGTTAAGTCGTATAAGTGTTAGAAGGCCACAATTTCAAACTTTGGGGTGAAAACAAAATGATGTGTTCCCGTTGACTGGTGAAACATCAAAAGGCTTGCACGCTGTATTGTTATTAAAAAACCATAAATTTTCCCCACTACCTTGGTGAAAAAAGGTCGAAGATGTCAGGCATATGCATTGTTTGAAATTGTGAGAAAACTACCATGTACAGTTGGAAGGTGGTGGGTCAAATTAGTGCAAGAGCACTAGAGTGTGGAGAGAGCAGTTGTGTGAGAGGAGTCTTTTACAGTTTAAATGATAGGAGAGTGTTTTTTGATATCATAAAACATCTCAAAACTCTACCGCCTTGCCCCCTAAAACACAGTGACTGCTCACTGTGTAAATCCAATGTGATTGACTGCAGTTATGATGTTTAATTGATTAAGTTGCATGCTATGAAGAAAACAGTGTGTTGTTGGAGCAAAGTTGATGATCAATTAAATGCAATAAACTCTGTCCTTTAAGCACAAGTAACCTTGGTTTGTGTTTTGCCCTTTTGTTTGACTGAGTTAATATATCATTACATATTGATGAGCTGCATATGAGGGGTTTAGTGTTTTGATCAAAGAGGAGCTTCTCGACATTGAACTGCTACAAATTTTTGATACCATAGCATACAAAACTTTTCAAACTCTGTCACCATGTCCGTAAACAATGTTTTTTCTGTGTGAATATCAGTGGTGTAAAACTGTGGTAAAGTGCTGAATGTACTATTAAAGGTGCCTACAGGAAAAGAAGTTGTGTTAAGTTGAAAACGTCGTCTCTTCACCTTTCATAAATCTAAAACAAAGGTGTGTTGATTTCTCAAAACACCAAAGGGAAAAGTTAACCCTATAGACCACAGAAAAGACAGTTTTTCACTAAGTGTTCTTCTTGACTGTCTTTTGTTTTTCGAGCTTATTTGATAAGTTGATATTCATATGGAGCAAAGGAATTTTCTACAAAGACAAGGGTGTTACATTGATAAGGAGCCTTGATTATTTGAAAAGAGAAAACTCTTACAGGCGTTGTTAAACTTTTTGAAGCTTTTTTCCAAAAACTCTGTCACCTTGTTACATAAACTGTGGCATCGACTGTATGCTTACACTAAAGGTTGATTGCATGAGATATTAGTTTGTTGAGTGATTGGCATACTAGGCAGGGGCAAGTTTGTGATGATTAGAAAGTTCACCATTGGTCAAAGGTACAAAACAGGTTGTTGAGCTCCAAACATCACAGAGCAAGGCGATTTTTGACCCTTTACACAACAATTTCACCTAACAGTCTGTCTTCATTCCACTGTATTGTTTCTTATTAAAAAGTCTGCTGGCTGAGGTACATTAAAGGTGGAAAGGCCACTTTTTAAAAAGAGAAATGGTTTTATATTGTGAGGGAACAGTGTATAGTCATCCAAAGACATTGTTCACTATCCAAACAGTGAATTGATAGAGTTCACCTTAAAGAAGGCAGTTTAAGGACAATGAGGCAGTTTGGTTCTTCAAGAACTTATTTAGCCGAAAATGCAGCCCAGGAAAGATAGCAGAAGTGGTTTACATAAAAGATATGAGCCAATCTCTACAGAGGAAGTCAATGCACATCCATCCATCCTCTTCAATTTCCATGAGGTAAGTTTTTTGGATTTCTGCCAGAAGGTACAAGGGGTTAAAAGTTTCTCGCCCTTGACACACCTATGCGCCCTGAGGTTCCAAAGCAAACATTTCCCAGTAGCAGACCTTGATTTCAAGTTTTCCCCTAAGTCAGTGTCTAAAGCCACCAAAATTCCATATCATGGCAAGAAATGGTTCAAACAGGCCCATCTAGACTTCAATGACTATAAGCCTTTCATCAAGCCCGAGCACAGAGATACATGCACTGCTATTTTTCCTTTATCTTATCTTCTTGGCAGCTATGCTCCTCTAATGAAGGTCATAATGAAGTATTTTACTTGTGAAGGGAGATTTACTCGATTTTATGCCTATCATGTCTAACTATTGATGCATTTCACTAGAACTAGGAAGCTCAATCTCCCTTACTTTTTATACAAAAGCATCGAGAAGATGGCATCCGCGGTCCAGAAGAAGAATCCATCTCTACAAATAGCTTCCCTTTTCCATCATTCTCTGATCAAAATTATCATCCTACACCAGCTAGAGAAGAAAGAGGTTCCATGGGATGTTTTTATCAGCCACCCAGATTTCTCTACTGTTCCTCCTGTCCATATATCTCCCACCCAGCCTGTTCATCGCCCTGTACCTTTGTCCAGCAGGCCTACTCCTAGAAGGCTCAAGATCACCACAGAACAGTCAGGACAAAACGAAGAAGAAGGACATGAACAGGTAGAAGAGGAAGAGGATAAACATGAAGAAAGTGATGAAGACCAGCAGCATGATTTTGATGGTCAGGGGCAGCAGCTTGAGCCACAAAGTGAGCATGAAGTTGAAACACACCAGCAACTTGATGTTGGTGAGCAGGGGCAACAGTTTTAACAGCAAAAAGAGATAGGTGAAGAACAACAAATTGAAGATGAAAGGCAGCAGCAGGAGCAAGTAGAAAAGAGTGCTGAACAGCAACATATCAGTGAAAATGAACAGCAGGGGCAAAAGGAAGAGCAACAGCTTGATGTTGAAGGTCATGAACAGCAGTTTGGGCAAGAATTTGAGCAGCAACTTGAGCCACCAAATGAACAAGAAATCCAAGCACATCAGCAACATAATGTTGATGATCAAGGTCAAAAATAATTTGGGGCAGATCAGCATCATAACATTGAGGGGCAGAAGCAACTTAAAGAAGACACACAGCAGCCTCAAGGAGAGCAGCAGTTTCAATAAGTTGACAAGGGTAAAGCAATTGTGTCTCCTTCCCCTAAAAAGACAAAGCCTAGCACAACAAGAAAGAAGGGGCCTAAGGCTGCCACTCCAAAAGTGACAAGAGTTGTCCCTAGCAAAAGAAAATCGCCCAAGAGACCTCTCACTAGTATGCCAAGAAGGAAAAGTGCAAGATTGGCCTTCAAAGGGAAAGGCAATATTGGAGAAAGTAAAAAACATGGAGGTGCATTGGCTGTCATTCCAATCCAAAGTGATGACAGCAATAATGAAGCCCACATTCTTGAAAACCTTCTAATCCATCGAGAGGGTCAAATTGAAGCATTGGAGAATGACCTTCATCGGGCAAAGACCTTCAATCACTTTTTGGAGATCCAAAATAAACAAATGAATGTCCATTTGGCTGTCCATGAGGCACGAGCTATCAAATACAAGAATGAGGCAGCTAAAGCACACATAAGGATAGAGGAGCTCATCGGTGAGTTTGATGAAGATGAAGAAGAAGACTAGCCTAGGTGGAAGAGGCCTATAACCATAGGGCTTAAAAGAGCCCTGGATAAGCAAAAGGAAGAAGAACAGGCCCATCCTCAATCTTTTCCCCTCACTGCACTACTTGAGCAAGAAATTGAAGAGAATAAGGAGGCATGGCTAGAAAGAGCCAATAAACACTTGGAGATGAAGCTTGAAAAGGCAAACAGAGACCTAGAGCTACAAAGGAAGATGACACAGCACTATCAAAAGTTGAATCAGTTTGCCCGGCGCAAGCTAAAGGCCACCCAAGCAAAACTAAAGGAAGCAAAGGGGAAGCACCCGGCACGGAAAGAGAAGAAAGGCACATCAGCACTTGATATTTTGGCTTCAGCTTCAGAGCATGTTACTAAGGACCCTTGAGGGTCATGCATACTAATTTTGGGCCCATTTTGACAACTTTTGGTTGTTTGGCATTTTTGGGTTTTTGGTCAAAAACTCATAAATTCGCCATTTCATTTTGCGGATTCGTCAAGGGAGGAGAATGGTATCATCAGATGCCATAATTTCATGAGCATGTCCTCAGTGATTTTCAGAGCATTTGGAGATCATTTTCCTCTTAAAAACAGTGAAAAAGGCTCGCATTTTGCACACTCTGCCCGGTCTATCAGCAAACTGTAATTTTCTGGATTTTTACACACAGGTGAAGATTTGTAGGACTTCTGGCCATCGGATTGGAGAAATTTTAGTTGCGCCGGAAAGTAGACACTCATGGCTTTCCAACGAGCTATCCTGAGCCTCATTTTGACATCAGGAAGGCTGCCAAATG
Source organism: Pinus albicaulis (assembly GCA_034641835.2). Lineage (NCBI taxonomy): Eukaryota > Viridiplantae > Streptophyta > Pinopsida > Pinales > Pinaceae > Pinus > Pinus albicaulis. The sequence goes on from CM076571.1 coordinate 418,319,969, forward strand.
TTTCCGGCAAGTCAGGGGACCTTTTTCTGATATAAATTTGAAGTATTTTTGTAATTTTTGAACCTCAAAAATCTGCTTTTTCCAAATGTGCGTTTAGCTATTTTTGCACTTGGAAAATGATGAAAAGTCAATTAAATTCCCTTTTTTAGCAATTTTTAGATATTTTATGAGATATTTTTGTGCCTTGGGCTTTGCAAAGCCTCAAGGACAAGTTTAGATATTTTGATTAGGCCAATGAGGATGGAAGTTGAACCATGAGGTTTTCCTCACTTGGGCCTATTTATTCCACAAGCTCTCATTTGTAAACAAGGCTGAACTTGAGAAGAGAAGCAATATATTGGTCATATGAACTTTGGAGAAAATACTTGTGTTATGCTTTTGGATTGCCTCTTGAATGTTCTTGGATGGATGATGAAGGATTGTTGATGGATTCCATGACATGGTAGAATGGTATAGTGTCTCTTGCTTTGTTGTTGTCTTCTAGTTTTCATTCATGATACATGTTTTTTGCTTGCTATAGATCAGTAGAGAAAAAATTTGAGATATTCCCATGGAGGCACCTCAAAATTCCTGAATCTTCATAGCCTTCATGTTTTCTTCTTCCTTAGTTGCATTAAAGAATTCTTAACTGCTCTTTAATAACTTGAGGATATTGTTGCTAGTTTCATTAATAGTTCTATGTATGTTGAGTAGGATGTATGGTGTGCCTTGCTTACCTATGACTGTCCATAGTTCCATCCATGAAACTATCTCTTTGACTGATTAAGATTATCATTTTGTTTGAACCAAGGAGGCCTAGTCTCGATCTAGCCCTTTGCCTAAAACTATGCAAATCTTGTTGTTCAAAGTGCCCAATGACTTGAAGTACTGTGTTTAGGCGTTCCGACATAGTGTTTTGAGTTTTTATTCCATCTTATGTGTTTTCCCCAAAGTCTGATAGCCATTTCCCAAAGTTAGAGGGTATTATACTTCTATGCATGGCTTGAATGTTTGTTTCTATGTGTTGATTAGTTTATAGTTACATTTTGCATGATTAAGGGTTTTCTTTACCATGTTTATGTTATCTATTGAACCAGTGATGCTTGAAACTCTTTGTTGTTCACAAAATTGATGTCCATTTACTCCATTTTTCCCTAAGATCCTTTCTACCTTGAATCAAATCAGCCCTTCAACAACCCTGTATCGTCATCTAATAGCTTTCTTGACCTTTTGACCCCATAGCCCATTTAATCTACATCTTGTTACCTATTTTATATCTTTGATCAGTTTCATCCCTCACAACTTAAAAAACCAAAAAATCAAAAACTTACTTCATAACTAGCCTAAAATCAGAACACAATAAGCAAACAAATAGATATCCCTTACATATATAGAGAGAGCCCTCTCTGAGTCCAGGAAGGCTAGGTCCTTGGGCTCCAAAGCTTGGTTTGATGTTACATCGTCATTTGGCTTACCAATCGGCCAAATCACGGGACCCTAACAATGGGAAGTGTGGGCGTGACTGTAGATGACGAGGACTTGGTGAGCTTGGCTCTCCTTGGGCTTCCGAAGAGTTGGCATTCCTATCAGGACTTTGTCAATGGTCGGGAGAAATTGCTAGGATGGGAGCAACTTTGGTCGGATCTTGTGCAAGAGGAGATACGGCGAAGTACCAAGGACGAATCTTCATCAAAGGCATCTGATGAAGAAAATTGCGCTTTGGCTGCCAAAGAAAAGAAGGGGAAGAGCAAGAAATCTTCTCAATCCGGTGCGAAAGGCAAGAAGCAGGACATGTCCAAGGTGAAGTGCTTTCACTATCACCAGCATGGACATTATGCCACAAATTGTCCACATAAGAAGAGAAATAAGCAGGCTGCTGGATCTGCAGCTGGAGAGGCCTTAGCCTCGCAGTTTGAGCTGGATTTTTCGCTAATTGCATGCTTGGTCTCAAGTGTGATGGGTTTAGTGTGGTTCTTGGACAGTGGTGTGTATTTTCACATGACAGGAGATTGAGATTTGTTTACTGATCTGGATGAGAAAGATCTTGGAGTGCACATCGAGATGGGTGATGATGGTAGATACAGTGCGACCGGTATCGGTACCATTTCCTTTGAGAGGGAGTCTGGTAAACCCTTCGTATTGAAGGAAGTGATGCATGTTCCTTGTTGAAGAAGAATATTATCTCTGTGGCGATGTTAGAAGACAAGGGATATGATGTTGTCTTTAGCGAGGGAAAGGTTTTCCTGCACAGTAAGGAAACTGGTGAGACCCGGAGGATAGTGGTTCAAGTTAAGAACCTTTATCAATTGCAGGTATATGGCTGCGCAGCAATGGCATGCAAGGCAGAAGGAGTGGTGAGCTGGGATGATGGCGAGTTGTGGCACCGGAGATTGGGCCACCTTCGCCATGGAGCTTTGAAGATACTGCAGCAGATTTCTACTGGACTTCCTAAGGGTACTCTTGCGCAGTCAGATTAGTGCAAGGGATGTACCTTGGGAAAATTTTTGAAAGCCACCTTTCACGAGAAGGATAGTGGCGCCACGACGATCCTTGAGAGAATTCACATATACGTGTGTGGACCTTTCTCAGTAGCTTCGACAAAAAAGCACAGGTATTATATGATCTTTTTTGGTGATTTTTCTTGGAAGTGCTGGATCTTCTTCATGCAGAAGAAGAGCGAGACATACTCAAAGTTCTATGAGTTCAAGGCACTGGTTGAGAAGGAATCAGGGAAGCAGGTGAAGGCTCTTAGGAGCGACAATGGTGGTGAATTCATCTCTGGCGAATTCAAGGACTTTTGCAGCGCAGAAGGAATTCGAAGAGAGCTCATAGCACCTCATAACCCACAGCAGAATGGGGTTTCTAAGCAGAAGAACAGAACGATCGTGGGTGTTGCACGGGCGATGTTGCATGATCAGGGCCTACCCATACACTTGTGGGAGGAGGCATGCAATACTGCAGTATATGTGCAGAACCGTTGTCCTCACAGGATACTTGGCATGAGTACACCCGAGGAGGCATTTTCTGGTAAGAGGCCTGATATTTCCCATTTGAGGATTTTTGGTTCACCTGTTTACATTCATGTGACGAAGGATGCCAGGAAGAAGCTGGAGCTGACCACAGAGGTTGGGATATTTGTGGGGTACACTCATATGCCCCACAACTATCGTGTGTATTTTCCAGACAGTCGCAAGACTGTTGTGCGACGGGATATCAAGTTTCAGGAGGAGAAAGACATGAAGTGTTTTCTTGAGAGGGAGCCACACTTGCATGTAGATGAGGAGCTATTAGTTCCTAAGGATGAGCCTCAGGATGTGGATCAGCCATAAGAGGGGGTTCATGGAGTGGAAGAGACCACTCAGGTAGCACCAACCATCAGAGGGCAGAAGTGCACTACAGAAGTTGAGTGACTGGCTCAAGATGCAAAGAAGGTTGTAGGACCACCTACAGCACAGCGCAGACAGAGACAGTCACCTGATTGGTACATTGGATACATGGCTCTTGTGAGCAAGTGTATCATGACAGAGCCATCCTCTTTCGAGGAAGATGTGGAGGATCCCACATGGGTAGATGCCATGGTGGCATAGTATGATTTGATTGTCAGAAATAGTGCATGGGATATTGTCCCAAGACCGGAGGGGAAATCAGTGGTGGGTTTGAGATGGATCTACAAAGTGAAGCAGGCAGCTGACGGGAGTGTGGAGAATTACAAGGCAATATTTGTTGCCCGAGGCTTTTCACAAATTGAGGGGATCGATTATGAGGAGACCTTTGCACCTGTCGCAAGGTATTCTTCCATACGGACGATTCTTGCTCTCTCAGCGCAGATGGGGTGGCACATTCATCAGATGGATGTGAAGACTGTGTTCCTCAACGGAGTCATTAAGGAGGAGGTGTACATAGAGCAGCCTGAAGGTTTTGAGATCTTCAGCAATGAGTCGCATGTGTGTAGGCTCAAGAGAGCATTGTATGGGTTGAAACAAGCACCTCGTGCTTGGTACACATGGATAGACAATTATTTCACCGGACTTGGATTCTCCAAGAGTGAGGCGGATCCTAACCTATACCAGATTGTGGTGGAGGGTAAGTTGTTGATAATTGTAATTTATGTAGATGATTTGATTCTAACAGGTGATGAACTGTTGATACTCTCATGTAAGGAGGATCTCGCAAAAGAGTTCGAGATGAAGGACTTGGGCCTCCTTCATTATTTCCTGGGATTGGAAATTTGGCAGCACAATGATGGACTATTTGTTTCTTAGGGTAAGTATGCCCGGGAGATACTGGAGAAGTTCAACATGCATGGCTGCAAGCCTATTGATACTCCTCTTCCTAGTGGATGGAGGAAGGAGGATGCTACTTTGGCGGAGGTAGTGGATGCCACTGTTTATCGACAGTTGGTGGGGTTGCTTATGTATCTGGTCAATACACGACCCAAAATATGCTATGCTGTTAACCAGCTTTCACAAGATATGGTTAAGCCAACCAAGCTCTTCTGGAAGGCAGGAAAGCATGTATTAAGATATCTCAGAGGCACATCGGGATATGGATTATGGTACAGACAGCCGGATGAGATGAAGTTGTGTGGCTTCACGGATGCAGATTGGGCAGGGAGCCCAACGGATAGAAAGAGCACATCTGGAGGGATTTTCAGTATCGGGTTGACAACAGTTTCTTGGTATAGCAGGAAGCAGAGATCTGTGGCACTTATTTTAGCAGAGGCCGAGTATATGTCAGCAAGTTTGGCTGCATGCGAGGCTATATGGATGAAGAAGATCCTGGTCGGGTTGTTCGGTTCGCACTTGGATCCTACTATGATATATTGTGATAATCAGAGTTGCATCAAACTCTCAGTTAATCCAGTATTTCATGATAGATCCAAACACATTGACATCTGGTATCATCATATCAGAGATTGTGTGCAATGGAAGATCATGTTATTTTCATACATTCCTACGGAGGATCAGGATGCTGATATCTTGACAAAGGCGCTCACCAGGAGAAAATTCAAATACCACAGAGGCATGATAGGGGTTGCAGACAATCCATATCTTGTTGAGAGGGAGTGTTGAGAATGCAACAAGATTATGAGCTTAGTGAAAAGAAGTTTCCTTCACTAAGTGGGCCCGCAGGCTATTTTTGGCGCAAAGTCTATTTTTAGACTATGTCTATTTTTAGACATAGGATCATGTTCTATGAGTTGCAGGATGCTATTTATGGATAGTTGGTAAAGTTGGGAAAAATAGATGGACTTCTATTTTTAGACATACTGGGCGGAATCTATTTTTAGATTGCTAGTCTAAAAATAGATATGTCGAATATTATTAGCTCTTAATAATATTTGGACTCTAAACATTATCTTATCCTCTTGGAGCACTTCAGTTAAGTGCACAGAAGTGGCACATGCAGCTGACAGAAGGAATTATGCTATTCCTAGGGTTTAGTGGAGCTATTGCATGATTGACTTCAGTTATAACTCAAGTGATAGAGTTTGGTGGAGTTGATTGAGGAGTTAATGGAGTTGTGCTTAGTTTAACTCAGTTAAACATAGTTGAGCTAGTTGTATCTAGTCTAACTGATTGATACACTAGTGAGAGTGGTGTGAATTAATTATTAATTAATTCACTAGTTATTAAACTCATAAATCAACTAAATAATACATCAGTTAACTCAGTGCATGGAAAGTTTCAGTGGAGACCAGTGGAGAGGTAGGTGAAAGAGCAAGTGTGACTATCAATTGTGACTATACTGGTGCATGAGATTTGCACACACATTGATGGAGATGCCAATGAGGATTGCGCAGTGCATACCAAGGAGATTCAAACATGGAAATTGCAATTATTCATCTTGGATTGCGCATTAGAAGCAGGCTAACAGGTGGAGCAGATTGGAGCATGTGTTTTGCTAGATCTGAGCTTGCGTAGTGTGTAGCATGAGAGATTGTATTGAGAACTTGTGAGGAGTTTTGTACAAAAATTGTTACATGAACTCTATCATTATAATATAAAAATAGTTGGGGGTTTTCATCTTTAATATTTCCCATAAATACTATGTTTATATGTGTGATTTTTTATGGTTTTAATGTGTGCATGTGATTGTCTATTTTCCGCAAATTGATGATCAATGGTAGAAGAGGTTATGTATTATGCATGAAGCTTAAATAGTATGTAATCAAGATAATCTCGGTGAATAAGTTATTAATTATTCAAATTTCTACAACAACAAGGGGGGTTGACCACCTCCTTCACTCCTAAAAGTGGCCAAGGGATCCTTGAGATGCTCCTCCAATAACTTGAAATCAAATGCAACCAAGAAAGTGGAAGATTAAGGGAATAAAATCTCCACTTCTCTCGAAGTCCAAGGGGACAAATCACCTACTTTTTAGGGAGTTTTTGGTAGCTTCCCTTTAGGATAAATAGGGCAGAGCAAGAGCTCATTAGGATTCAATTTTTGGAGATAGATAGAGAAATCTTAGCTAATGTAATAGAAATTTGTGACTTTCATATGCTATGTAATGAGATTGGTATGAGTATTTAGTTTCTCCTTCACTGATTTAGTTTTAGAGAGTTGAGCTTGTGGTTTAGGGCCCAATCCATTGGCCTCAGTCTCCCTTATGTATTTTTGTTTCCTTTCCATGCCATTGTAGTTAGTTTATTTCATGTGTTGTAGTTATTTTCCTTACATTTCATCTTGCTATGTTTATTTTTCTTCCATTTCATGTTGTTTTAGTTAGAATATTGTAGGTCATAGTACAATAGCATATAAAAATCTAAAGTTGTGTGTTAAAGCCTCCCTCTCTTGTTGAGATTCAACAAGAAATTTTTGGCACCCATGATCCTAGTAAAAATTAAGCACCTACACTAGGGTGGGGCCCATAGGCTATTTTAAGGTGCATGTCTATTTTTATTATCCCTTAATTTATATGGACATTAAACTGTAATATATTCTCAATGTGGAATTGAAATAGTTAACTGAAGTGGCAAAATCAGTTAGCTAAGTGAATTTCGAGTTAGAGGTTGGTTGGTGGGACATGCAGGGTAATTCTATTTGTAATTGAGTGATTCTAGTTGTAACAGAGTTTGAACTGCAGTGGTGCATGAGTTTGTTCAAGTTGTAAATCAGTTAAGTGAGTTAAACTCAGTTGTGCTAATTGTAACTGAAGATACACTAGTGAGAGATCTAATCAATTAAATATTAATTAATTCATAATCAGTGATCTCACATGCAACTGAGAATTTACTAATATTAGCTGCATGCATGTCATATCCAGTGGAGACCCTATTGAGTTCTAGGTGAAAGGGAAGTTGACTATCAGTTGTGACATTATCCGATTGCACACATGCAAGATAAAACACATTAGATGTGCCCATGATACTTGCGCAGTAAAGGCAAGCATGATTGCATCAATTCAGGGATTGCGCAGTGAAGGTAGGTTGTCTCGAGACAGTAAATTGGCTAAGGGATTTTCCAAATTTTGTATGACAGTGTGAGACAATTAGCTAATGTACGGAGGGCTCTTATGAGAAGATTTTTGTATGTAATTGTTTCATGATCCATGATATAATATACAATAGAAGATAGTGGGGTTTTTAGTTGTAAGCTTTCCCCGAGAAATTATCTGTATTGTGTGTGATTGATCTTTCTTCATGTTCATGTGATTGGCGATTGTGTTTTTAATTCCACAATGATTTGTAGAATCGATTCAGCATTTAACTTTACCAAATTGTTAGATTGGGTGAATATAAGATATACATGCATATTTTATAATTTATACATGGTATCGGAGCACAGGAAATCGCAAAAGTGAAGAAGGAGTTGAGTTTGTGACTGGATAGAATTCGAATTTGCAAAAATAATTTCTTGGTGCTACAACTGATTCAAGATCAAAATGGCTTTAAATGGCTTGAGGTTAGAGTATGCAATCAAGGGTATCTCTAACTACATTGCTTGGAAGGACAGGATGGAGGCAGTACTTGAAGATAATGGCTTTAAGAAATTCATTGAAAAAGATGTTCCTAAGGCAAATGTTGCAGATGCTGCCAATCTTGATGGATGGAAAAAGAAAGTGGCAAAGGCTAGGAGGATCCTGTTGGAGGGAGTACAAGACCACATTGTTTGAAGCCTCCATGGGAAAGCCAGACCATATGCTATGTGGAAGGCTTTGACAGATCTATTCCAAAGCAGTAGCAACCATATGAAATTGGCGCTCAAAGATAAACTCATGAAGATGAAGATGGAAAAGGGCAACACCATTTAAAAGTATCTCACGAAGTTTGTCCAATGTCAAGATGAACTGGGGAGTGTGGAACGAATAATAGTTGTTGATGATGATTTGGTGAGTTTGGCTCTCCTAGGACTTCCTAAGAGTTTTCAAAGTTATGAAGACTTTGTTAATAGACAAGAAAAATTTCTAGATTGGGAATAACTGTGGTCGGATCTGGTGCAGGAGTAGTTCAAGTGGAACACCAGAGATGGCTCTTCATCAAAGCATGATGATGAAGAGGATTTTTCTTTGGCTTCCAAGGTGAAGAAGGGGAAGGGGAAGATATTCTATTCTAAATCTGAGTCTAAAGGAAGGAAGCAGGACATGTCCAAGGTGAATTGTTTTCATTGTCACAAACATGGGAAGTTTTCTACTAACTGTCCACAAAAGAAGAAGAACAAGAAGGCTGCTAGATCTGCATCTGGTGAGGCCCTTGCCTCAAAATTTTAGCTTGAATTCTCCTTTATTGCATTCATGGTGTCAAGTGCATTCGGATCAATGTGGTATTTCGATAGTGGCACTTCCTTTCACATGACGGGAGATAAGGAAATTTTCAGTGACTTGGAGCATATTGAGAAGGATGACGACAGATGGTACAGTGCTACCAGGATTAGTGCCATTGGGAACCCTCTTTGTTCTTGGTCTTACCCACTTGTAATTCTTTCTGAGATTCCATCAAGGAACAATATTACCTCGTGGGGAGCTATGAGGAAGAGTACATACAATGGACTATGCTGCGACAGAAAAGGGATAAAGATGTGCATGAGTTGACAAATTTGTTCCATACCCTACGCATAAAGTAGGGTATCAAATATTCAGAGAAAAAATTGGTCCTAAAGTACCACAGTTGTCTGCACAGATACATTCAGGAGGAAATGGAGCTCCTCGACATCTCTTTTCTTGTTATCGCATACCAGTATGCTCCCAATATTGAGTAGAAATTCAAACAGAAGAACCAGACTTTGGATCTATGAATCAAAAGCAAGAAAAAGGTGCCCCCAAACTACAAAACAAAGGACAAATCCAAGGCATGGCAGCCCAAGAAAACCTACCAAATATGAAAGCAAAGAAAAAGACCGCGAAACTAAAGAAGGACACGGGAAAGTGGTGTGAGTTCCATAAGAGCTCCTCTCACAACAAAAGTGAGTTTCGGGTGAAGCAGTCACCGGTAGCCAAGATGAAGGCTTCTGAATTAGATGCATGCTTTGACTCTGAATCAGAACCCAACAACGGGAATGAAAAAGGGAAGCGGATTATCGATGTGGAAACCAATGCCATCGATGCCACCACGAAGATCCCGAAGGAGAAACCAGAACATCCTGAGGAGGAGGATTTTCTCTTCCACTCCTAGATGTGGGTAAAGGGTTCCCCACTACAGTTCATTATTGACAGTGGGAGCCAAAAGAACCTCATTTCAGCAGAGGTCATGACACGGTTGGGCTTTTTGACCACAACACACCCACATTCATACACCATCAGGTGGCTTCACCAAGGACAGGATCTATGCGTCAACCAATAGTGCCACCTTCCCTACAACATAAAGCCCTTCAAAGATGAGGTATTATGTGACATTTATCCTCTTGATGTTTGTGATGTATTATTAGGCCAACCATACTTGTGGAAGAGACATGCTGTGTATGGGTCCCAACCTCGTGTTGTTATTGTTACTTTAGGAAATAAGTTGTATAGGATACCAGAGGTACCACCACCTGCTGCTATCTCTCTAGTTACTAGAAAACAATGCAATAAGCTCATTTCCAAAACTGGGAATTTTTTTTCCTGATGATCCGCCCTTAGGGAAAGAAGAATATTGTGGTCACGACCTCCAGACAAGGCTCTTCTACAAGACAACAACAAATGAACAAGGTCATGGAGGAGTACAGGGACATCTTCACCTCACCCACAGGAGTGCCTTTGCACTGTCAGGTCAAGCACCCCATCGATCTAACCCCAGGTGTGCCATTTCCCAATGGACCGATATATTAGTGCTCTGTTATGGAGAACGATGAAATCAAGAGGCAAATTCAAGAACTACTACATAAAGGTCACATCTGGCAGAGTTCATCGCCCTGTGGGAGACCGATTGTGTTGGTGCAGAAGAAGGATGGGAATTGGAGACTTTGTATTGACTATCAAGCGCTGAACAAGATCAGTGTCCAGAATAGGTACCTGATCCCACGGATTGATAACCTTCTAGACCAACTCAAAGGGGAAAAATATTTTAGCAAGATTGACTTGAAGTTTGGGTATCAACAAGTACCAATCAAACCCTTCAATGTGTGGAATACTGCCTTTAAAGCCAAGGAGGGAATTTTCAAATGGTTGGTCATGCCTTTCGGGTTGACGAATGCTCCTGTAACCTTCATGACGCTAATGGAAGACATACTGCGGTAATTCACCAACTCATTTGTAGTAGTGTAGCTGGATGACATCTTGATATTCATCCAGACTTGGGAGGAGAACCTCCACCACATCCAATAGGTCCTCCAAACATTTCGGCAACAAAATTTGTGTTCCAATTTGGAGAAGTGCACTTTTGGCATGACCGAGGTTTAGTATCTAGGATACATTATTTATGAGCAGGGGGCACATGTGGATCCAACCAAGATCCAAGTAATGTAGGATTGGCAAACCCCAACCACTCTAACAGAGCTTCACAACTTTCTAGGTCTCTTTAATTTCTACTGTAGGTTTGTGTTGGGATTCTCTCATATCACTTGGCCCTTGAGTCAAGTCACCAAGGGAGGAGCGAAAGAAAACTTCTTTTGGTCGTAATCTCAACATAATGCGTTCATAGAATTGAAACATCACCTTTGATTTGCCCCAATGATCTCATTACCATACTTGCAACAACCATTTGAGATTGAGATAGATACCTCTAACTATGCTATTGGGGCAATTCTTACTCAACAGGGGCATCCGGTGGCATATCATAGTGAGACACTGTCTGACACAGTCTGCAAGTATCCCACTTATGACAAAGAAATGTATTCCATTGTGTAGGATTGTCGTCAATGGAAGCATTACATTTTGGGGAAGGGAACGATAATCTACACAGACCACTGACCCCTGCAGTTCATACAGATGCAAGGTAAGTTGCAAAATGATTGCCATCATAAGTGGTCCACATATCTACAATAGTTTCATTTGCAGATCAAGTAAAAGAAGGGAAACACCAATAATGTTGCAGACTGCCTCATCCGACCACCGATCCTGGCACTAATCACCTTTCTCATCTCTTGTGGGCATGATACTTCTGATTGGCCACTTCTCAACAAGAGTGATGCAGAATTCGGCCACACATACAAGACGCTCTTGGAGGGTACGCAAGTTCCAAATTTCACCTCTAGGATGCACTGCTATGTCACATGGGACACCTTTTTTTTCCTTCAAGCGAGCATGCCAAGATGATTTTTGAAGCACACTACAGTCGAGTCGTTGGGAATTTCGAGGTCAAGAAAACAATGGCAGTACTGTAGAAGTATTTCTATTGGCCGAACCTTCAATAGGATGTCGAGAAGTACATTAGATCTTGCATTGCTTACATTATTGCCAAAACGACCATCAAGAAGCAAGGCCTCTATACTCTACTACCTATTCCTAGTCGACCTTGGGAATCCATATCCATGGATTACATGTCGATATTTCCTTCTACTAAGCATATAAACAACAATATTTTTGTGGTCATCAACAGATTCTCGAAGATGGCCATTATGGCAGCCTGCAAGAAGAATGTCATAGCAGAAGTCACTTCTAAACTCTTCTTTGAATGAGTGTGGGTGCACTATGGGATCCTAGAGTCTATCAGCTCAGATCGGAACAATAGGTTCCTCATCAAATTTTGGTCCAGCCTCTAGTCAATGCTGGACACCAATCTCACCAAGTCCATAGCTTGTGATCCCCAAACTGATGGACAAACAGAGGTCGTCAATAGGATGATCATACACATTCTGCGTATGTACAATTCAAAGAATCCATGCACATGGGATGAGAGCCTTTCTATGTACAACAAAGTTATAATCGAGCTCTCCACAACTCAACTGGCCGCATTCCCTTTGAAGCGGGCCTGGGATTCCAGCCACTATGTCCCATTGACATAGCCATGCCATTTGTAGATACTTAGGCCGATTCAGCCCATGTCCAGTCTGAAGCTGACAAAGCGAAAAACTTCATTGAGCACATTCAACAAATCCACCAACAGGTTCATGAAAGATTGGACATAGCCAATGCTAAGTACAAGCAATGACATGATCAACATCAGGTGCCACACAACTTCCAGGTGGACAACAAAGTGTGGCTACATTTGTAGAAGGAGCACCTCGCTAGACCCCACTGCAAGGTTCACCCACTCTAATATGGGTTGTACACCATCACCAAGGCTGTAGGGAACAATGCCTTTGAGCTCAATGTTCCACGATTCCTTGGTCTGCACCTAGTGTTCAGTGTGGACCGCCTTCGGCCCTACTTCCCACCTCTACTTGTTGTGTAACCAGCTCCAAAAATAGAAGAAAAGAGATATCAACGCCTTATAAATAAGCCACTTCGAGGGGACAACCTCTAGTGGGGCCACAATGTAATCCTAGCCGACCTAACAATAATAATTTAAGGGCACAATAATAACAATATGGGGGTTACAAGGGTACAATAATAACAATAAGGGGGTTACACTAACAACAATAAGGGACTATACTAGTAATATAGGGACCTAACATGCCCCTCTCCTTCAAAAAGTGTTGTCCTCAATGCTTGAGTAGCTCTGGGTGCTTCTGTATAAAATTCTCATCCTCCCATGTAGAATCTTCAGTGGGTAAGTTCTTCCACTTGATGAGATACTCTGAAATTGATCGATTCTATAGCTATCGAGTTCTTGTTTCTGTGACTGCTTCAGGTTCCAATATGATTTTTCCTTCCTCTTCAAAATCTATGTAAAATAATTTCTTCTCAGCACACTTATGACCTTTAGTGTATTTTCTATCACAACTGTAGCAAAGCCCTTTTGCTCTTTTTTCTTCCAATTTTTGTGGTGTCAACCTTGTAGGTTGTGGAAATTTAGGCGTAGCAACACTTCCTTCATTATAGAAGTGAGTGGTAGGCTTCCTTGTTGCCATAATTTTACATTCAAATTTTCTTGCCAACCTGAATGCCTTCTCCAGTGAATCAGGTTCCAAAACACAAACTTCATGTTGGATGTTATCCTTTAAAGTGCCTATGAAGAGATCAATCCTATGTTCCTCTGGAATATCAGTTACCATTATATTCAATTTTTTAAAGTCCTCAATGTGCTCCCCCACTAAGCCCTTTTGTTTGAGATTTATCAATTGGCTAAAGAAGGTGTTGCTCTTTGTATCCTCATAATGTGTTATCATTTCCTCCATAAAAATAGACCAAGTGAAAATTTTTTTACGGAGCAAAGCCATCGATACCATACAAATGTATTTTGTTCTAAATGTAAAGTTGTAATGCGTACCTTTTGTGTGTTTTTCATGTTATGGAGATCAAAATATTGCTCCATCTGTAGTATCCATGTTACAGGATCCTTTCCATCAAACTTCCTCATATCCATCTTTGGAATATGGTGGTTCTTCCCGCCAACATTAGAGTTTATGAAATCACGATTAACATTTATTTTGTTTTCATCATGAGGTTCTTCTACTATCTTTTCACCATTAGGAAACATTTCTTGTATCAACTTGGTCAAACCTTCGATGTCTGCTTTTAGATCATTCTTCATGTTTTTCATGTTGTTTTCCATGTTGTCTTTCATGTCATCCATCTTAGCTTCCATGCCAAATTTCCACGTCATATCCATCTTCGCTTCCACGCCTTTCTTCAAAACATCCATTTCATTTTTTGTTGCTCTTTCCGAGAGCGAAATTTGGTGCACTTGCTTTTGTAATTTTGATAGATAACGTTGCAATTCTTCATCTTCATGAATCATAGTAGAGCCTTCTGAAGGCTTAATGGGTGTTGAATTATTTTTACGAGGCATCTTTTAGAACCCAATACTGATATCTACTCTACAATATGCCCTTGGAATCAATTCAAATTGATTCTTCAAACAAGACTTATGCAATTCGGAAAAAAAATACACACCTTTTTCTTGCTTTTGAGGAGCTCGATATTGAAATTGGATTATCTCTGTGATTGCAGCACTTCAATATTTGAATTTTGGTATTGACGTAGCCCTATGAATTCTCTTTCAAATGCCATAGGTCTGACCTGATTTGGATTCTCCAAGACAAAGTTGTGTCCAATCTCCCACAATGACCTAATAATTTACTAGTTCGGTAGAGCGAACTTGTACGACTTGCCATGTGTCATTGTTTCATCCTTAAGCTCTGAAATTGATAGCCAAGAAACTAAAGTCCATTTATTTGTGACCACTATTTATGGCACTCCAATCCAATTCTTAGAGAGAGAGTTATGAATATTTTCCCACGATCACCTCTTTGAGTTGAAATTCGGGAGCCTGAAAAAGTACTACCTTCCACAAATCATATCTCCGAAAATATTGTGAACCAAGCTCTCAAATTTTTTGACGAGTTTCCTCAGGATTTCAGCTTCGTACCCTAAACATTTTCGATTCTGAACCTTCGTAGAAAAAAATTTATAGCAAAAATACCATGATGACCTGTTTAGAGCAGCGAAACCCTAGAATCCAAAGCTCTGATACCAAATGTTGTGTAACCAACTCCAAAAATAGAAGAAAATAGATATCAACACCTTATAAATAAGCCACTTCGAGGGGGAAACTGCCAATACATTACATAAATGAAAAAATTTTAGATGATACAATTTACAAAACCTCCTTTCTATATATAGGAGTCCATGGGACCATAATGTAATCCTAGTGGGGCCACAATGTAATCTTAGCCGACCTAACAATAATAATTTAAGGGCACAATAATAAAAATATGGGGGTTACAAGGGTACAATAATAATAATAAGAGGGTTACACTAACAACAATAAGGGACTCTACTAGTAATATAGGGACCTAACACAACTAGACACCTTCGACATTGCAGAACAACTCACATCAACAGAGTTAAAGGTAGACTATATGGAATAGGCCACCACAGATCATATCATGGACATGCAAATCAAGAACACTCGCCAACAGAAGATCCAACTATATAAGGTTTTCAAAGCTGATGAACTCCTGCACTAAGGCAAATGGTTCACCAGGGACCAAGTTCAGCAGAATTTTCCTCATCTCATGGAGGAACTCAATGCAATGGGGACCATTTCTTCCTAAGGGGGGAGGAATGATCTAGTGGATATTGGTGGCCACACACCTATTCCACATGAGACCCCACCATTGTTTATTTTAGTTTTTTAGGTTCCTTAATTGTAGCACAATTTACTATTTTTAGTAGTTTTTAGAGTGCTGAACTTCTGGAGCCGTTTTAAGGTCCTAAATGACATTTTTTGGAAAAACTAGGAGCAACATGGAAATTATTTTGATGTTTCTCACATCAAAATTTTTATTCCTCGAATATATATTTCTAACGATGCATTGTGCACATCAAACATATATTGTATGCAAAATTTGCGTCCCCGGGAAGATTGATGTACCAATTTACCCGCCCATTGTTTTGGCACTTCATCTCCTAGGGTTAGATTGTTTAGGGTTATCCATTATTTCTCAATAATAAATAGGCCCTTGAGCCTCATTGTAACACATTTCAGAGGCCTGTAGCCACCACATATATTCTTAGAGATAAGCTACCAGCACCCTAGCTAGTTTATTTCCATTATGTCTGTAAGAATATTTCAGTTATTTGTTATTAACGAAATGAATTTTTATTTCTACTGCATCTTTGCTTTTATGTGTATTTTATATTTTATTGTGTTCCTGCATAAATCTGGATCATCCACATTTCCATGGACTTACCTCTGATGATCCTGACACCTTCATGTTCAAATTTGTTGTTGTTTGCAGGACCTAGGACTATGCCTCAAAATTCCAAAAGTTGAAACTGTTCCCATCCACCCTCAAGGATGAAACCTTACGTTGGTTTATGGGTTTGCCCAGGAAAAACACCATTACTTGGTCATAGATGAAAGATTCCTTTAACAAAAATTACAGGGACTATTGTATATCTAAAGAAACTAAAGAGGAAATAGTTAGGATGACTCTAGGACCTGATGAATCCCTAGAATATTATGAAGAAAGATTCCACCGAAACTGTAAAATATCCAACTGCACCATTGATCCCAGATCACTTAAACTGGTACTTCTCTGAGGGATCAGGGAGGAGGTGATATAAACCATTAATATGCTCTTAGGAGGAGATATATACCAGTTGCCTTATGAGAAGATTAAAAATGTCTTTAGGAACCACTCTAGGGAAGTTAGGAAGAAAGGTAGTTCTAGACAAAGCATGACCAAACCCTTCCTCTTCCAACTCCAGCAAGCATGAGATTGGAAATATGTTGTATGACTTCAAAGGTGAGATGATACATGCCTTTTCTTTGCAAATGGACACAATTTAGATCAAGAGGAAGCAAGAGGAAGTAGAAAGGGCCTTGGATATCTTCTGCCCTAGATGTACTATAAAACACCCTCAGAATGAATGTCCACTAAATTTCATAGAGGTTTTCTTAGTATGTGAAGATAATCATGCCATATATAAGTGTACCTCCTTACCTGGGCTCAAAGTTCTATATCAAGGTGGGGAAGTAGAACCTGAGAAAATATGTTTCATAAATCAGAGAAGGCCTAAAGGGCCTCAGTCATATTAGCAAGGTATGCAAGGTGCACCTTACTCCTACGATCATACCAAGCAGAATGCACCTATGCATTCTTGGTACACCTACACTCCTTCATCATGGCCTACACCTCCTACTTGGCCTTAAAACCCTCCATATCACCCTCAGTCTATGAACCAAACATTCCAATAATATGTTCCTCAACCACCTCAGTGGAGCAAGCCATCACAAGGGTGGAGGCCCCAACATAATCAACCACCTTATTTACTGCCTCCACCCCAAATTCAACCATAGCTCAACCATTCTACTCCACCTAAGCTGCCTCATATGTCTACCCAGCCCAATCTAAACATGAACAATAAGTAGACACAACATATTTACAATGGAGAGACATCCTATCCAGCTTATGTTGTGGAGATACATGAGATCAATCTCAGGTCAGGAAGAATAATCTCGGATAGTCATCCTCCATATCATCCTAAAGAGGTTAAGGATGAGAAGGAAGAGAGTAAAACTCAGATCCAACAACCTCCTTTTCCTGAGTGCTTGATCCTTTCTGCCTACTCTAGGTGCAGCGCCAGCACAGGCAGAAAATGGGTCCACTTGCAGCCAATTTTTGGTGACCTTCCCGATGTCAGAATTTTCTCCGTGATGGCCTGTTGGAAATTATGCTGAGTGTAATTTCCAAATCTACCTTTTTTTTCTTGATTTAGCTTCACTTACTTTTCCAAAAGACAAAATTCCCAAAACTTCTCTAGGCACAACACCAACACAGGCAGAAAATGGGTCCTCTTGCAGGCAAGTTTTGGTGACCTTCCCGATGTCAGAATTTTCTCTGTGATGGCCCGTTGGAAAGATTTCTGAATCTAATTTCCAAAAATACATTTGGTTTCTTGATTGAACTTTATTTACCTATAAAAAAGGAAAATCCCAAAACTACTCTAAGTGCAACGACAAGCTTGAAAATGAGGCAGAAAGGTGGAAAATGAGGTGCTTTTTGGCCTTTTGAGGGGTCAAAAAATGCTAGAAATGCTTTGAAATTTGGTGAGAATATTGTACCAGACATGAGGATTCAAAAATGTAAAGTTCTCCCTCTAAGGATGTCTGAGGAAAAAACGTAGCGCCAGGGGTGTTGCACTTATAAGCCTCAAAATTTGCAAAAAACAAAAACTTGTCAAAATTATCCCATAATTGGTGGACACCTTCCTCATGGGGTTTGAGAAGCCTATAGAAAATATTGAGCCAATATTCCAAGGTTTACTTGGTCTTTTTCCTCTTTGAGTGCCTGTAGCTTGGCAAGGGCTCTCTTGATTTTTGCCTTTACAGTTTGATTTTGCAATGCATAGTGCTTGGTTATCTTCTTTTGGAGTTTAAAGTCCCTCTTTACCTTTGTCTTTGCCTTTACCCTTGCCTTTATCTTTGCTTTTGTCCTTTGGCCTAATAGGGGTAGAATTCATGGCCCCTTGCCTTTTAGAGGCAACAAACACATGTTTTTCTCCTATGTGGTATGCCAAGGGAAAATGTTCCATTTTGTTTATTTTGGTGTCCTCCTCTTGGTTGTCATCATTTTTCTTTATACCCTCTTTTTCATCACCTAGACTACTGCTTACCTCTTTACCTTCATCATCAGCCTCACTAATGGCTTCTTCAGTGATTTATGCACTCTGATCTTGTTTTTCATTGTAGCTGCCTTCATCATTGATGTGACCTTCATTTTTGCTTCCAGCCTTTTGATATCTTCATGACAGTCATGACTATCTTCCTTGTTTTCCATGCTGCCTTCTGTTGGAAATACTGAGAGGGGGGGGTGAATCAATATTCCTTTCAATTAGAACATTAGTTAATCTTCAATTATTATCAGTGTTTTTACAATGATAGCAGCAAACAAGAGGAACACAAATGCACATAGTTTTTAAGGTGGAAACCCACTCTGGGACAAAAACCACCTAATGATTTTCTAATAATTCTTTAATATTCAACTCCAATTGAAAATAAAGCTCCAACTTCCTAGAATCTAGAAAAGCATTCTTCTCCAACTCCCACTATATGGATGCTCCAATGCCTGATATTCTTCAGTAGTCAACTGAATAGATGCCCCAACACCCAATGAGCTACAACTCACCCTAGCACCTCCCTACCACCCTATAGAAGAATAAAAGAAGAATGGACTCCCGTACCAGGGAAAATGGTCCACTTTACAATAATATAGAATGATGTAGAAGAAGAAGATATACTATACCATAACCCAAACTTTGACACAAACACCTAATGATGATCCTAGACCTCCCAAAAACTGCCTCTTCAACCCTTGGTAGATATACACTAGTACAATTTGTACAATAATATATTTACAATGACTAAGTACAATGATTGTATGCAGTGCTTCCCACTTGAAGACTTCATATGATGAAATTCTTGCTACTGTTATGCATCTTGGCTGCTGCTCTTGTCATGCTACCCTCTAGTGCACCTTTCTTTGCTTTGTTGTCATAGAAAGTCTGGTCCTTTGCAACCCTTGACAACACATGATCTAGCTTTTTCTTGCCTTCTAGGAGCTCAATATTGAATCTGGTGTATCTCTGTAATTTCAGAGCCTCAATATCTTATTTTTAGTCCTATAGTAATCCTATGAGTCATCTTTCCAATGCCATAGGTCTGACCCAATTTGGATTCTTCAAGAGAGAGTTATACCCAATCTCTCACAATGCCCTAAGTATGGACTGTTTCAGCAGAGCGCACTTGTACGGCATTCCACGTGCACTGTTTCTTAATTGGTCTAAGTACAGACTGTGCACTATCTTCCACTTTTTATGGAATTCCAATCTAATACTCAGAGAGGGAGTTAGGACGAATTTACCAAGGTCACTTCTTTGAGATGAATTTCAGGAGCCTGCAAAAACCCTGACTTCCACAGATCATATCTCCAAAAATATTGTGCAACTTGATCTGAAATTTTTACAGCAGCTTCCTCAAGATTTCAGCTTTGCCTCATAAACATTCAGCTTCTGAACCTTCGTATAAAAAAATTTAGAGCGCAAATTCCACGATGACCTATTTCAGATGGCGAAATCCCTTACATAAGGAGGAAATGAGGATCAAAATTTATATAAATTCTTAGGTTGAGAGGGGCTTCAACAAGTGAACGTGGGAGGGATTTTAGGGGCTTAAAAAATATTAATTATGAATTTTCAATGACCCATGCCCCAACCCCATGGGGTTTTAGCCCACTAACTGGGGGTACAAACTTCAAACATGAATATCTCTCAAAACGTGAAGAATTACATGGCGTGCCAGATATCAATGGAAACATCTCGACAATTAGAAACCATCAAAAGAATTATTGAGCCAAAATATATTAATTTGGTAGGTAAAAACTCCCATGTAATATTGGTTTAGCCCCTGGTGCTTCTTGGGTTGCTTCTTGGGTTGACATCAATGACAACCGTTGATCAACAATCTCCCCCTTTGGCATTGATGGCAACACAAGTACTCCCCCTACGATCATGACACCTCTTCCTACAACATTCTCTCCCCCTTTGACATCAATGGCAAAGGGTAAATCCCCCTAAAACACAACCATCCTGCAGACCTGTACACACTTCCACTCCCCTTGACACACAACAGTCCTGCAGACCTGTTATCTACTTCCGCTCCCCCTTTATATTCGGAAAAAGGAAAATATAATGAGAACTTGGGAGAATCCCAAGCTTCTGGAAAAGATATTCCAATGCTGGTGAATATTTAATATGTGATTCTTTTGGTGCTACTTGGAATCTTGCTACTTGTCCAACTGCTTGCATAACATTTGGTTGGGAGGCCATTACATATATAAAACTACTAATCATAGATCTGTACAACCTTTGATCCACATCCTTAGATGAGTCGTCTATGCTCAATTTGCAACATGTTACCATTGTAGTAAGGATGGGTTTGCAATCTTCCATTTTAAATTTCTTGAGAATTTCCTTGATGTAATTGGCTTGACATATAAATATTCCTTTCTCTTGCTGAGATATTTGAAGCCCTAAGAAGTATGTCAGCTCACCAAGTAAAGACATCTCGAAATCACTTTGCACCTTTGTAGCAAACTTCTTACTTAGTCGATCATCATTTCTACCAATTATTTTATCATCCTCTTTAGCTATTAGAAATGCTTCAGTTGCTTCATCCAGGACATATATGTCATTTGGAGCTCGACTTAATGTAGCCAAAATTTCACCAAACACGCCTTTCCTGATTTCACATTTTGTGGAGTTGAATAGTATTGTGTGTCCTTGATCACACATTTGTCCAACACTGAGCAGATTGTGATTCATGTTTTCAACCAATAGAACATTCTTGGCTAGAGAATATTTGCTTCCGAGAGTGATAGTACCTGATCCTATAAAATTTGAAGATCCATCATTTCCAAAGTACATGGTTCCATCCTTCTTCTCTTTTAAAGATACAAATTTATTTCTATCTCCAGTCATATGCGTTGAGAAACCGCTATAAACATATCACACATATTTGTTCTTTTGAGCCTTGAAAGCGAGAGCACAATTATCATTCTTATTCTTCTTCTTCCATGTTTTCTCATTCTGTGGCTTCGAAGATTCTTTTGGAGGATTTTCAAGTATGCAGTCTTTGGCTATGTGTCCAAAGTTTCGACATTTGTAACATTCAATATTATTTCTTAAAAGTTCAAATCTATTGATGTTTCGCGGAGCCCTGGGAGGTTCATATTTGACAGATCTCCTGGAATTGTATTCGTTCCTAGGGTATGTGTGACATTCTACAGCTTTATGAGCAAATTTTCCACATGAATAACAGTAGCCATAAAAGATATGTTGGTACCTAGATGTAAATTTTCGGCGAGGAATCGTCTTCCAAGGTTGTTCTTGTGAATCTTGTCCAGTGAAGTCTACATGCATGTCAGATCTCATAGGTTCATTGTATTTTGTTGTAGAAGGTCCTGCTTCTTCTTCTTTGTAACCAATGCCAGTTCTGTCGTTGTAAGATCGTTGATTGTTGATGAGTTCTTCCAATGCCCTTGAGTTGTTGGCATAGTTTTGGATATTTTTTCCTTTCTTCACTTCCTCACGCAGCGAGACTACTTCAGCTTCTAATTCTTCCCTTTCTTGGTTGCTTTCTTCCAACATATTTTGAAGTGACTCTTCAATGCATTTGTGTTCTTCAACTTCAATTTTGAGACCTTTAACTTGTTCTTCAATAGTATTGGAATGGATCTTCTCCGCCTTGAGATATTTTATAAGCTTGATTGCTTCCTCATAAAATTCTTCTATGGTCCATCCTTCTTCTTCATTGTTTGATACTTATTGTTTATTGTGCTTGGGTTTATTATTCTTGGCCATAAACAATACTCTCTCATTGGCTTCTTCTTTGCTATCACTTTCTTCATCGGATGATGAGCTATCTTCTTTAGAGATAAAGTTCCTTTTGGATCCTTGATTTTTGAATTTCTTAAATTCTTTCTTTCCTTTTGAGTTTCCATCACTTATGTTTGGACATTTTGCTGCAAAATTCCCAACCTCATTACAGCTGAAACATATCAATGGAAGTTTACCTTTGAATTTTCCCTTACCAATTTTTAGTTTTCTCATGAAGTAAGCATATTATTCATCTGAAAGACCTTTTCCATCATCTCCCTTTTCTTCACACTTGTAGGTGCATGTCATTTCAATTGAAGGTTGTTTGTCCTTATTAGTTTGCTTAGATGCAATGAATGCAATTTCTAGATTTGAAGTACCCTTTTCTTCATCAAGTCCCATTTCATATGCTATGAGAACTCCATGTAATTATTCCTTACTGAGTTTGTCCAGATTCGCACTGTATTCTAAGACCGATACCTTTGGGTTGAATCTCCCTAGTAACGTTCAAAGTGTTGGGGTTCCCATGTTTTGGAAAGTTTGGAAATACCAAAAGATGAGACAACATCAGAATCGCTTTCAGACCTCAGGATCTAGCCCTCCTGGGTCTAGAGAGGGATCTATCTATGATGGGAAAAGTATATGTCTTTGAAGCTTGATTTAAAGGTATTAGGCTAGTTATAGGCACAGAGTTGTTTTGTTTGTTTGGTTGTTGGGAAACTGGAAGGAAGGGTTCAATGTGAGACAAGGATGTGCAAAGAGGATTTTAGGAAAAGGAGGAATGATTTCAGGGAACTCTCAAGACCATTGGGCAATGGATTTAGGAAAGGGTTTACTTGCTATTCAATATGCAGGCTTTCAGTTGGGCTAGTCATTTAAAGCATTGGATCTTAAATATGATAGTGTGGCATGAAATGGTAAGAAAGAAAGTGAAAGGCAAGGAAACCTCCAAGGTGACCCTTCAGGAATTAGATCCAGGGACAGGACATGCCATTGGACACCTGTGATCCAGAACCTAAAAGTAAACTCTTCAGACAAGGGGAACATTAAAGATTCAAACACAAAGGTGAAGACCTGAGATTAGAGAGAGACTTTGAACTCTCAATGCTTCAACATCCAACTTAAGGGAACTTGGAAGGATCAAACTAATCAAAAAGGACCCTAGTGAGGAAGAAACAACGTTCTAAACTCCCAGTATCCCAATTATTTCAATTAAAACCCAACAAGAACATCTGAAGACTGATTCATCAATCCATACATCATCTAGTAGTAAATTATAGCCACTACACTGGTTAAATTAACTTGAATCAGTACTCAAATAACACATACAGTAGAAAACATTGAAGGTAGGGAGAGCAGAAACATAGGGTACCATGCGAGGGTAAATCCTATGCTAGATTTCTGATGCATACCAGTAGAAATGAAATATGATGAATCACAAAAGGAAACAAAGACAGAGATAGAAAAACATCATCGCTGCTTTAAATCAGGATCCAAAGAAATGTGCTTGTCATATTAAAGAGCAACACCAGTCATGTACAACATTGCCAACATCTTGATATTCAGTCTGAAAAAATCTTCCTCAGCCTATCTTACAACTTTACACAGGGAGCTATATCTCAAGAGAAACAACTTACAATTCATAGATATCCGATCAACAACGTTTACAATGATTTTCTTCAAGAGTTTTATATTTGAAAGAGGGGCAAAGGAGGTAGATGAAACATTAAAACAGAGTAGGAGAAGAGGGTCGAGACCCATTCTGTCTTAATAGATATGCATTAATTTTAAGTACTCTTTGGATTGAAGAGTGGTCTTCGACAGGCTGAAATTTACTCCAGGTATGTCCTTTGATGTACTTTGCTGTAGTATTCTGCAATGCTCTGGTGAATAGACAAAAAGGCAGATAAATGACTTTGAGGCCTGCCACACCGTATAACAAATGGTCTGGTAGCATTAGGACTGTTGTCAGGGAGGAAATCTTCTTATGGACACAATGTAGACTAAAACTATACGAGTACTGTGTCCTTTCTCGGGAGGAGACTTCTGCTGATGTGAAACCTTGCTGATATTGTCTTCTGCGCGTTAGGCCTTCTATGTGATTCATGAGATCTTCAATCTGGTACTTTGCCTTTAAAACACTGAATTAAGGCTTAAAATCTTCAATAATGCACATTGGAACTCCTTAACTCTGTACTGATACTCTTTTCCACTTCATAACTGTCTCTGTCTGTGAAATCTGAGCTTTGATGGCGCTGGAAAGGTTTCGCACAGTTACGCTCTAGCACCCTCCCAGGCTCTTCTCTGTACTTTTAGGCTCTGAAAAACTTCATCTACGCTCTGCACCACTATAACAGTGACTGTGAGCAATTGGCGGTTCTCACCGCCTTTACACCTGCAAAACACACAAGTCTGTTAAGAAATCCATGCACGGGAGTCGGATGCTATGGAGGACTGTGAGAATGGCAGCGCAACATGGTGAAAACGGTGGATGCGAATGGAAAATTGTGGAACATGCAGTGAAACAGTGGGAAAATGCATGTGGAAGAAGATTTAGTGAAAGCATGGACGTGGATAGTTTGATTGCATCTGGAGGTGATGATCGATGGTAGAGAATAGCCAATGGAAATACTCATGAAAGTTGGGTGAAATAAACTTTAATATAAAAAATCAAAGTTCTAAGCTCAGGCAGAATGATGTAAGGTTTAATGAAAAACATAGGTTTCAGAAATTAGAATGGAATGCAAAGAAAATACGTGAAAGACGTATGAAATGGATCGAATGGTGGGACTCGGTCATGGGCGGAGGGCGATTAGGTATGAACCGTCGGATCTCGAGAGATCAATGGTTGTGATCTAATTGTATCGGAGTGAAGCAGGGCTGAAAATCCGATGAAGAAATACGAATGAATGAGGCGGTGCAATGAGGACTGTTGATCTAGCTTAGATGGACGGCTATGATTGAATCGGAGGATTGCAATCAGGGAGCATGGAGGGTGGCATTTTATGACTTTTGCGATTGCGATTGGAGTGGCGATGCAATGGTCGCTGGATTAAAAGTGAATCAACGGTGCAAATTACCATCGGAGGATTGCAATTGGAAAGGGTGGAGGGTGGCACTGCTTACGATATGCGATTAGCGTTCGGGCGACGGTGCGATGAGACTTGCGCAGACCGTCAGATCTGTTAAGATCGATAGCAGATATTGTTCCCGAGACCAACAGAACCATTACACTATCGCATCAGAGATTTTTTTTACAAAGGAAAGAAGCGTTCCACTCCAATCCTCCGATGCGATAAGCGCCTCACGGGCTAGCACTTGGTCTTAGCGCTCGGGGCATTGTTACACTAAAAACTGTCACTTTGACATTTTTCTGATTGTATGAGCTCATTAACACTCATACATGCCTCCTCTGCAAGTCTTACAACCTTTACTCCTCATGTCAAGCCCTAAAACAAGAAGAAAAACCCTAAAAACCTCTGAAAGAATGGGTACGCAGGTAACATGAAGCCTGCCTGCGTTTCTGGCTTGGGTACGCAGGTACTGCATGGCTTACCTGCATTTTAGAATTCAATTTTCCTTAATTATGCCTGCGTACCCCCTCCAAACTCAAAAAGGCGAGAAAGTAAAGTTAAAAAGTTGGTTTGAGGTCAATTCTAGAAGGTTCTAGATGAGAATTTTTGGGGATGAGTACGCTTTGATAAGGTGCATGTATCCCTCACCTTAAGGAACTAATCCCTTGATGTGAGGAGTCTATCCCTTTGAAGGAGGATTCTATCCCTACAAAGGTGGAATCATAACCTGCTCATCTGCTTTGTAAAAGGAGGCATTGGATAGCCTCAAAGGGTTAAGTTTTTGTTAAGTTTTTGGAGATTAAGATTTTGGAGATTGAGGATTAGAGTTCAAGCTTTATGTGTGATTGAGTTGAAGTGTTGTTAAGATTTAGACTTCTTTCTGCTAAGATTTTGAGAGGAAAGATCACATACCTCTTTGTGCTCTTGAAGGAAGAGTGCGAGACTTATCAAAGTAGAGGAGACTCCTGCTTCGGACCCTGGGAAGGCCTTTCGAACATCAAGGCAAAGGTTGTAAGGTTATTTTGTA
This sequence comes from Pinus albicaulis, assembly GCA_034641835.2. Classification (NCBI taxonomy): domain Eukaryota; kingdom Viridiplantae; phylum Streptophyta; class Pinopsida; order Pinales; family Pinaceae; genus Pinus; species Pinus albicaulis. Next base: position 418,346,394 of record CM076571.1, read on the forward strand.
TATTTTAAGATTAATACAATCAAGTTTTGTTTTTCTCAATAAATTGTCGTTCGATTGTTTATTTCAATAAATTATCGTTTGATCGTTTATTTCATAGATTCCTTGATCACTATGATGGGTATGTTTTACGATTATTTGTTATACAGGTGCTACTTAATATTTTCTTGCTTGTCATTGCAGGTCGACGAAAGACAACACTTTCTTGCAACAAAAGAACTCTTGTTGTGGAAGAAGGATTATTGTTGTGACGAAAGAACTCTTGTTGTGACGAAGGATTCTTGATGCGACAGAAGCACTACGACCACAAATAAGCATTTGGATCTAAGGTAGGATCGACACCTTCATAGCATTTATTTGTAAAACAAATATACTTAGAGAAAGAAAAACTTAGTTGTTCGTTTGTTGCTAGATTTTCTTTGACACTAGGGAGATCGGTCTTGTCCGCAAGAACGATTTATCCGTCCAACAAATTGGCGACTCCACTGGGGAAAGAACTTGTTGTTTTTGGTTCTCTTTTATTTTGATTTGAGGAAAAGTTTTTCCTGGTTTTTGATTGATGGATATCTGCCTGGGTAGCTTAGGTTTTCTTTGTTTTTGAAAATTTTGAAATCTTTTACGTTTTTCTTGAACTTTTATGGGGACCGCACTTTGTTCTTTTGCACAGTGCGGACAGTTTCACACTTTCCTTGAGTAAACAGTGTGGGACCGCACCTGTTACTTCTGGAAGCCAGCAGACCCTATTAAATTTTTTTGAAAAAATTTAGATTCCTTTTTTCAGTTTAGTTTAGGTTTAATTTAGGATTCTTAGCATCTGCCCAGATCTGTATTTTTCTGTCAAAAATCTCTTGCTTCTGAGTTTCTTTCAGCAATTCTTCATCTCATCAATCTCCATTAAGTTAATTGGGTGTTTTGAGTCTCTTTTTGAGAAATTATTAATTTGATTTCCTTTGTTCATTACTTGGAGGTTTGTCTCAGTCTTTTCACAATTTTGCATCTTTTTTCTTTTGTTTTTGCAAAAAAATTTCCCCCTCATTTGCCGGGGGGGGGGGGCGCGCTAAATTGTGTATGAGTGTTAATCGCTTTTGAGTGTTTTTCGATCTTTGGAACTCTCACCCGATTTTCTTGACTTGCACTTGATTGGTTCTTAGATTACATTAGAATCATCTTGTGTTTGAGAATTCTCTTGCATAGATCACATTTGCATAATTAGAATTCTCATTTTCAGAATATGAATGAAAAATGTGCATAGATTACATTTGCATACTTTTCATGTGAATTGTGCATAGATTACAACTGTATAGTTTACATTCTGAAAAATCAATCATAGATTTAGATCAGTTTTCTTTGATTTGAATTTAGATGTTTTTATGCTTGTTTTAAAAACACAAAAATAAAAAATTGTTTTGGAATTGATTTGCATTAGTTTTTCTTGATGAAATTAGTGCATTAGAGAATTTGTTATATTTTCTCTTAGTGATCAATTTTTGCATTGTTGGAAGTATATGGAAACTCTCTCCTTACTTTAGTTAGGATTCATCGAATTGAAAAGATTACATTATCATATTCGATTGCATTCAGTTTTGGGTCGGGTCATAACACCATTGGTTTCATATCCATTTACCCTTTTGAGTAATAACAACCTAAATAACACAACACTTAATTAAAATTCATCTAGTAATTTTTACATTTTTAGGGCTCTTTCCACCAATCTAGCTTAGGCTAGTATCTTGGAGTAGGGAGTAATTAACTCTCCAAGATAGTAAAAACAAACAAGTAGATAAATCTTGCGGTAGGAAATAAATCCAATTGTAATTTGTATAATCTGGGAAGCTTCTCTTAAAGAAGTCAATCACGAGATCATGTCCGAACCTTTGAGACAATCAGTTTTGTTTCATTGGGGAAGATAGAAGATTTTGCGCGCATTACAAACGGTAAACCTTGAATTAACCATTGTCGAGGAGCCTGGGGTCACTTGTCGGTAAACCTCGGATTGACCATGTCGAGGAACCTTCAATGGGATTGAGCTTTGTTACTCTGCCCTTGCACGTGGGATCAGATAATAGATTGTTCCCCCAGTTTTATTTGTTACTGTTGGAAACCTTAGTGTCCATAAGCTTAAGATTATTTCCTAAGGTGACAGTGAAGGAAATATCTCACTGTACCTGGAGCAGATGTCGACTAAACTCACTTGGACTCTCTAGGGGGTTCTCTTCACTCGATATGGTTTTGTGAAGAAACTTGTGCCAGTCTGTTTCATTAAGCAGGTTTTCAGGGTAATTGTTCCAACCGCCCTTTCTGTATTAAATTCTACGATGTTGGATTTCATCACCAACTAGTGTTTTTAGTACGAGAAGTTATTGTTTGTGTGTGGTTTGACTCCTAGATTTGATAGCGCGTGTTAATTTGTTTGTTTTTATTTTTAGAGACCATAGGTGTGAATTGTGAATTTTAATTGTTAGGTGTGAATTGTTAATTGTTAATTTTAGTTTTAATTTGTTAATAAAATTCACTGAAGTTGAATATAATGGCAACTTTTCCGGAATTTACCAACCAAGGAACCCCTCTTAACGAGAATCCTAGTACTTTTCCTTGCTTTGGAAATGTTGGTCCTCCTTATATGGCTACATTGTCATTACCTAGATTTACAATAGGTTTACCGATATGGTTATTTTCAACTTCGTTGGCCCCGAATACTCCAATTGTTCCACCTCAACCGGATGCTTCACCTCAACAGATTTCACCATCTCAACATCACCAACCTTCTGTTGACCCTTTACCTTCTTCGCCTAATATTTCTTCCTCCATTTCTTCCTCTTCGCTTGGTAAAAGCCTTGACGCTAGTAACCAGGTGGCTAAGAAGAAGAAGAAGAAGCAAGATAAGAAAGAAGTCAACCAACCAACCGTGGCTGTAAGTGTTAGTTGTGTTGAGGAAACCTCCAACATGCATCATAAACCCAAATACCCTTGCAGGCTTTGTAAGGGTGACCACTTCCTTATCAATTGTCCTGGTATTCCAAAGGTCTTGGAAGTATGGTCAGAAAAATCTCATCAACTTTCCGTTGATCCATCAACCAGTGATAGTCAGGTTCCTGGGGAAAAGGGTAAAGTTAGGTTTCCTTGTAAGTTATGCAAAGGGAGTCATCAAACTCACATTTTCCCTCACATGGATGAAGCCTCAAAATTATTGGAAAACCTTACTATTCCACAGCAAGAATTTCCAACTGGTTACCGTAAATTTTCTCCCAACCTACCGTCAACTGACGGAGTGATTGATATAATTTCAAGTACAGTCGATCCCACTCTTCCATTGGAGAGTGAAACTCATATCACTCAGGTTGATGATCCATTAGTTGATCAAGTGGTCGATTCGATTTCACATTCGGTCGATCCCACTCTCCCTTTAGAGAGTGAACTTCATACCGCTCAGGTTCTTCTTGTTACATCAGATTCTTCTACGCCAGGGGGCATTTCACCTGTTTCTACAGAACCCCCTCCAAGTACTGAGGTCTTTTCCTTTGATTGGAATAGACTAACAGAACCTCGTCTTCCTTCCTCCATCCCTTTCCAAATCATTGTGAAGTTTGGTGGTAGGGACATACATCGCACACAGGTAGATGAAGGTGCTTCTGTTAGTATTTTATCCTCAACTGCTTGGAAAGCTTTGGGTTCTCCTCAGCTTGTGCCTATTACGCAGAATCTGAAAGCTTTTAACAGAACCATTAGTGAACCTTTAGGAATCCTTCCTAATTTTTCTATTACTTTGGAAGGTAAAACTGTCTGTATTGATCTTATGGTAGTTCGAGGTCCCTTGGATTTCAATTTAATCCTTGGGCGAGACTATGTTTATGCAATGAAAGTTGTCGTATCGACACTCTTTCGCGTGATGTCTTTCCCTCACAATGGAAATATTGTGACTGTAGACCAGCTTTCATTCCCTAGTCTTGTTTCGACTACCAATAATATGACACCCCTAAATGTTCCTATTTCTAAAGTGGTATCTACCCCACCACGGGTTAATTATGTGGCAACTAGTCCCATGTTTTCAGTTACCGATGGAAGCGAGCCTCTCACTATTTTCTCGACTTCCTATGACTTAGATCCGGTAATTGACATGGAAAACTCTATGGGATTATTTGAACGCGATGTTCTTATCCCTTTTGAGTCCCTTGACATGTGTTCCTTTCATAGAACTGTTCTTCCATCTGATGAAGACCTCTTGGAAGCCATGATCAAGGTGTGTCCATTGACATGTGTTTCTTCCAGTTGGAAGCCATGATCAAGTTTCCGAGGATAGTTCCTTTTACTGTGTCAACCTCGTTAAAAAATGAATCAGTGAGTGTGAGGATAGTTCCTTTTACTGTGTCAACCTCATTAAAAAATGAATCAGTTAGTCGAGAGCATAGTTCCTTTTCTTGTGTCAAGCTCGTTTAAAAAATGAAACAAGCTTCTATGAGGACAGTTCTTTTCCTGTGTCAACCTCGTTAAAAAATGAATCAACAGGAGGAGAGTTCCTTTTCATCGTGTCAACCTTGTTAAAAACCATTAGCCTCCGCAATGAGGATGGGGCTTCTTTCCTATGTCAACCTCATTAAAAAATGAAACAGTAGGTAGATTGTAGAGTGTAGATTGGTAGATTAGAAATAAGTAGAGTATGAGGATGGTTCCTGTTACTAAGTCAACCTCATTAAAAAATGAATCAGGTATGAGGACAGTTCTTTTCCTGTGTCAACCTTGTTAAAAAATGAATCAGTTGGTCAGAGGATAGTTCTTGTTACTGAGTCAACCTCGTTAAAAAATGAATCAGGTATGAGGACAGTTCTTTTCCTGTGTCAACCTCATTAAAAAAAAAAATGAAACAGTAGGTTATATAGGTAGATTGTAGAGAGTAGATACGAGGATAGTTTCTTTTACTGTGTGAACCTCGTTAAAAAATGAAACATTTAGGCGAGGATAGTTCCTGTTACTGTGTCAACCTCGTTAAAAAATGGAACACGTTGCCATGAGCATAGTTCTTTTCCTATGTCAAGCTCATTAAAAAATGAAACAAATCCTCCCCTAATTGAGTCGGACTAGATCTCGTAAATGTTAAGTCATATTTAGGTTAGTTATTTCTGTTTTTGCATAATTTTCTTACAGTTTTAGGTCGGGTCTTTCATATGATCTCGTAAATGAACCTTCATTCCATCCAACTATTAATTACCAGCAGTGTACTTAGTTGAATGAAATGAAGCTGGGGGGGCATGCGCTCTAGAAGTTACGCTTAGGGGGCATGAAGCACATTTTTCTCTCTGTTTTAAGCTTGTGTAAAAATGAAACCACTCTGAAGCATAGTTTTTCTTTGTTTCAAGCTTTTGTAAAAATGAAACCTATCTTGAGTCAATTTCAGTTATTTTCAAGACTCGTTAAACTCACGAAAATCCCGAGATTATTTTTCTATATTTCATTCTCGTAAAACACATGAAAATGCCGAGTTCTTTCCGTCTTTTCCTGCTCATAAATTAAATTTAAATTTGGCCACATGAGCACATTTTTATCCCTTTTTCGAACTCATTAAAACTTACGAAAAAGTGAAAACCATGAGTACATTTTTATCCCTTTTTCTAACTTGTTAAAACTTACGAAAAAGCGAAACCCTGGAGTTCTCTTTTAAGCCCTTTTCAGACTCCCTAAACATGAAAATATTGCCGAGTACTTGATTATTCGAACTCGTTAAAGTAAATGAATGATCGTCACTTCAATATAATTTTACCCCTTTTACGGACTGAAATGGACTATTTACGAAAAAGGTATACATTGATTAATTACAGTCAATAGAGTTCTCTCCCACATTATTTTATCCTTTTTTGAGCTCAAGAGACTAAATTTATGAAAAAGTACACCCATGGAGTTTTTTTAAGTTTTTTCTTCTGACTCCCTAAAATTGAAAAACACCGAGTTTCTCCTATACTGGACTTGTTAAAATTTAACAGTAAAGGACCTGTTCAATTTTAAACAGGAACAGACCACTCCTTCTTAGGGTTCGAATCTTAAACTAAGTTGGACTCATCCAAAGGATGAGCTTATAAACAAGAAAATGTTATCCTCCTCAAGCTTGTCAAAAATAAAGAGGTACTTGCCAGAAATGGTGGGGGAAAAGAGAGAAAAACGAACTTGTTTGTTACATTTTGATTATTCGGAAAACCATTAACCACTCTTGAACACGACACTTTTTTTTCACCTCAGTTGGGAAATACTTTGCCTAACAGTTAATCAAACCATATTGAAAGTCTTCAGCTAGTTTCTGGGTATTAGCTTTGGGTCAATTGTCACCAAACCATCTGCAATGTCGTTATGTGTTCAAGAGGACAGTTCAAATAAACCATTCATCTGCAAAATATATGTCATCCATTTTGACCATCCCTGAGTCAGTCCTTGCCAATATATTTATTCAAAACTTGATCTATGATTTCATGTTGTGGGCTTGCCTATGACGGATCGCTTTATATCGATGAAAACTCATTATTTAGGAAGTTGATCTAGAAATCGTCAGTACCTTGAAATCTGCATGCCTCAATGGCAGGTTTCTCGCCTTCGACGACAAGTTGCATCAATGACCTTTGATCGAATGATTACATGACGTGTTCGACTTCAGCTCATTCATTCACATTTCATATATTGTACTGAGTACTTTGAGGTTCTGCTATAGGGTAAACTGCTTGGGTGGTTGGTTTTCGTAGATCCCTCTCAGGGCTTTCCGGTGCCCGAGGCAGACAGTCAGATTAGCTATGCTGTTCACAAAGATGGTATGACCATGTTCATATTAGCTAGAAATAACTTGAAGGAATACAATAGATAATTACCTCTTTGAAAACTTTTAGAATCCTTTGGAGAGCGCTACGCAGCAAAGCAAGAGTCCTTCTTCACCGGCTCCAAATCTGAATCCTGCAATCAGTCAAAGCACCCGCGTAATTTCTGATATAACAAGTATTCTATCAATTAAATCAACAATAAACATCTAGATTATACACATCTAAGCCATTCATATCATACTAAACAAATATTGAAATAACAATATAACATTGAGCATCGAATGGACAAAACGAACATAGTTCTATTGATTTTAAAAGAAGGAGGATTACAACCATCGGTTGTACCAAGCCCTCCTCAGTCTCCCAATCTCTCTTCTCTATCAAGTGAAGAAGTCCAAGCCAACAAGCTCTCTAGGAGCCACTTTGACTCTTGGCCTTCACAATGTCACACTATTCTCTATTCCACAAGTATGCAAGAACTTTTGAGCAATCCTTCGACCTTCAATTAAGAGCCTTCAGCTCCTTCTTATAGGAGAGGGAGAAAGCCATTGTTGCCCTTCTCTTTCCATTAGTTTGGAATGGAAAAGGCTTAGATGTTTCCTTGATCTCCATGATTTTGCCTCTCTTGGAGTTCAGTCTTCTATGGCAATGACCAATAATGAACTGGTGCTTCTGCAGTTTCCTCTGTGCATTGACTCCTTCGTGAGGGAAAGTCGGAGATTCAAATCTTTCTCCGTGCTCTTTTCCCAATTCAAACTTAAAACACGGGTAACGCGACCTTTTAGTGTAAACAGAGCGTTTCCCTAGTGACTAACGTGGCAAATATATTTCTTGACTGCGTTATAACGCCCTTGTTCTATTCTATGTATGCGTTACCCTGGCAGAAATAGGTTTAATTTAGGTCTTTGTACTTCTTCCATATTTGTCTTCCCCTCTGAGCTGATGAGGAGGTATTTTGACCTGTAACAGATGCCCCCTAAAGTGTGAGGTCAGAGACGAAGACGATGGCCGAAATACTTTACAATTTGTGTAGAGATAGAGAGATTGAAAGACTGAGGAAAACCTGAAACAACAACATATGTCGGAAAATATAGTATTTTCGTAGAGTCGGGCATGTCCCATGCTCAGTAGCTTAAACAACATGATTTCTCTAGAATAGAGATATGAAGAATCTGTCCACCAATAGGCACAATGTGGAAGTGTCTTTCATAACAGGATCAGGCTGAAGAAGCTGTCTCCATAAACAATATCGCAGCTTGGGGGAGGGAACACAACTTTAATGATGTAACCTTTGCCCCAAGGTCTTGACCGCCGATTCACTTAAACTGCATATTTCTCAACATGTGAATGAGGGAGTTGTCGTCGAACATGTGAGAAATCGTCTAATTACCAGTCAATAATGAAAACTGTTAACAGACGCGAAGGTGGCCACCGATAATGATGATGGTCCCTAAGATGCCCAGTACAATCTAGGGAGTGTGAATAAAAGGAGTTGAAGTCGAACACTCGTAGAATCATTCGACCAAGAGCCAATGATGAAGACCCTTGATCAAACACAAGACTACATGCCACTGATGTCTGTAAGTATCTGGGTACTGATGTGTTTCTGGATCAACTTCCTAGATAAGGTGTTGAAGTCGATAGGAAGTGATCTGTTGAGAGGTAGGCACTGAGGCGTCCTACATCAGTCAACACGAAACAGAAACCAACTAATTTTGTTTATGATTTGAGATAAGGAAGAGTGAATGGGAACGTCAGACGACAAATAATTTCTGGCATAATGAACGGTTTGGTTGATAACAGGAGCAGTAGATAGCGAGATCTGCTTGAACAATAGAAGGCACTCTAGCAGGGTACTAGGCAGCTTAAGCGTGTTGAACACCAAAGAGTGTGTTAGGATTTTACCGGTGCAGGGACACTGGGAAATGAAGGCTAATACTCATATATGGTAGGGTTCGGCTAACTGCGAAAGAGTTTTCTGGGAAGTGCCATGTTCAAGAATTTTGCTGCCAAATCGACCTTTTTGAAAATGTAACAGAGGTAATATCCATCTTGTCCAAATATTTCCCCGTCCGATTAAGTTTAACGAGTCCAGACGAGTAAACTCGGTGAATTTTTCATGTTTAGAGAGTCTGAAAAATGTCAGGAAAGACAACTCTGTGCCCCATCTGATTAGGTTTAACGAGTCCAGATGAGCAAACTCGGTGAATTTTTCATGTTTAGAGAGTCTAAAAAATGTCATAAAAGACAACTCCATGTTCTTTCTGATTAGGTTTAATGAGTCCAGACGAGAAAACTCGGTGAATTTTTCATGTTTAGGGAGTCTGAAAAATGTCGTAAAAGACGGCTCCATTGGGGTACCTTTGTCATGTCTTGATAACCGGGCACGGAAAAGGGGTAATAGTAAGCCCGAAACAGTTCATTTTCCGTAAGTTAGTCCATCGAATCCGGAAAAGTGAGAAATCTGTGTTCAATGGACGTCTACCTCATTTTGTTATGAGTACGAGGAGACGAAGTAAACTCAATCTTCTTTGTGAAATTTTAACGAGTCCACCAAAGAAAACTCGGTACCTCCGTGAAATTTTAACGAGTCACGTGGAGAAAACTCGATACCTCCGTGAAATTTTAACGAGTCACGCGGAGAAAACTCGATATACTTTTTCTGTTTAAAGAGCTTTGAAAAAGAGGAAAAGAATGGCTCCTTGTTCTTTGTCTCAATAGTTTAACGAGCCTGACAAAGGTGACTCGGGATTTTTTTTGGTTTTATGAGCGAGAAAAAGATTCCTAAAAAGAATGCTCAGTACTTCTCCATAGTTTTTACGAGCCTGAAGAAGAAAACTCTAGGTTTTTCGGATTAACGAGCAAGAAAAGACCAAAAAAGAATGCTCGATGCCAACTTCGTGTGAGTTTAACGAGTCCGAAGAAGAGAGCTCGAGGTTTTTCGGATTAACGAGCAAGAAAAATACCATAAAAAGAACGCTCGATAAAACATGAGTGTGTTTGCTCATAAATCTTGATCCCTTATTAGAATCATCAGTACCAAATCTCAAGAGTTGCGACATGTGTGCAGTGAGGAATCACGACTTTGCCGACTGACTTAAGAGAGTCATGCCCCAGAATTAGCTATAAGAAGGTCAGAAGACATTCATTTTCACTGTTTCAAGTGCTGTGAAGAAGCTCTGGAGTGGAAAAGGGGTGAAAACTTCAGCTGGTGATTACGGTCGATCCGGGCAACAGTTTTCTATTCCGCGAGATCCAGGTAAGAGCTAGAACCTCCTGTTATCATTTAATTGCCAATTTTTTAGTTTTTGCTGGTTCAAAATTAGGAAAATTTGAGGCCCTAGAAAAATATTTGCGCCTAACGCGGGGCAGGAGTACAACAGCCGCGTTAAACGCATAACCCGTGAGGGAAAAGCGCGTTAGAACGCTCTGTTTTGTACTAATGTCCGTGTTAGGCGCAACATGATTTCTAAGATTTCAATTTTTTCATTTTTGAAGTGGTTCCGGCAAATTTTAATCGGTTGGAAATGCTTCATTTGCAGGTGTTCATCTGTTAATCACGAGTATCTGGCGAGAAAGAGAGCATGAGCGGGAAGAACGAGAGATGGTGACGGATGCGGCAAGTTTAATGGCTCTCCGGAGATGCGGATTGCTTAAGTATGCCCGTTTAGAACTGATGAGGGGTCAAGAGGACCTCTTGAGGTGGCTGATCCAGCAGTGGGACGAGAGGCATCATGTCTTTCGGATTGGTGGCAATGAGCTCGCCATCGAAAAAGATGATGTTTACTTTTTGACCGGCTTGTCATGTCGTGGGGCGAGGCCCAACTTGACGGGGTCCAGAGCTGACCCTCGTTCCACTACTGATTTGATCCATGCGCACTGCATACGTGGCACCCAGGCTGTGAGTAACCGGATACCTATTGCACAGGTGACTTTGAGACCCTTGCGGTCTATTCTATGGATAATTGTTCGCTTGGCAGGCGCCAAGAGTCAGCATGTGGCTACTAAGGCCCAGATGCTCCTAGCCTTGGATTGTATGCAGCCTCAGGTTTTCGACTGGTGTGACGGTGTAATCCGTCGGGTCCGAGCAGAGCTTACTGCATGCAAGACCCGTACTCAAAGAGAATTTGGGTACGGAACACTGATTGTTTCTTTCATATTGGAGCGGATACCACTGATGAGGCCCAGGATCCCAACAATGCCATTGGTTCCACGCGAGCCGAGGCAGGCTCGGTGGGCCACTTTGCTTCCACGGACTGGAGAGGGTCCTGTCCGTCACTGTTTTGATGAGGGATTTTTTGATTGGCTGGACTCTCAGATCATCATGATTGAGGATTATCCCTATGCAGGGATGAACTTCACAGGCGATCCCGAGCTAGTCCTGCCCCCTGGCACCCAGTGGGGGCCCGATGGTAAGAAAAATGATCAGTTGTTTTCAAAGAAGTTTTTGTTTTTTAGCTTTTGAATGTTTATGTAAATTTTTTTTGTTCAAAAAGGGGTAAAAATGAAATTTTGACATGAAAATTTTTCTTGCTTGACACAGATGTGGCACCCGTCCGTCCAGCTGGGGCCCCTCGCCATGCACGGCGAGGATTGCAGCTACCCACGGCTGGCGCACCTGTAGAGGAGGCGGAAGCCGGCGACGCTGATGATACCCAGATTTTACATGAACTCTCCAGGAACCTGGAGGGTCTGAGTATGGGTATACCACCGCTTCCTATGCGAGAGGTTCCAGTTCGTCTGCAGCGGCATACTGTGGGTGTGCCAGAGAGATACCTGGTTCCTCTGAGGAGGATGGCTAGAGCAGTTGTATGCTATTATGAGCATCAGGCTAAGCTGTTTGGAGTAGATGTATTAGTGTCAGAGCATGGCTTAGTGAGCCAAATTTTGTAAAACACCCCGAGCTTTGGGATATTTTTCTCTTTAATGTTTTCTATGTACTGGACACGACATATATCTATATATATATATTTTTTTTTTGGTGATTTTGTGTTTTTAAATTTTTATGCATTTTTTGATGTGATAAAAATATATGAACTCATGAGTAAATATTTTACAATAAATGTGACAAATGCCAATCTAACACATAATTTGCCAAAGAATCAGCTAATGCATTAAATTATCTAGGAACGTGCTCAAATGTGATTGTTTGAAATTGACGTTCTAAAAGTCGCACTCGTAAAAAATAACGCAACAATACAGGGTGGCAGACGCGGTAATGATTGTTTAGTTGCATAATGATGAGTTGGGAATCTAACCTGACCACTAAATCGGAGATGTCACGAGATGCCGCTTCCGTGAGGAGTTGGATCACTGACATGTACTTGGCCACATTGTTGGTGGCGTTACCCAGGAAGATCCCCCCGGAACCAAGAAGGTCCGACTCAGGCATATAGAGAACCCAAGCAGCTGAAGCAATGTGCCTAGTGTGACGACTAGCACCGTCTGCATACCCGACGTATGATAACGAGTGTGATGACATCTGTGCGAAAGAAAAAGATTACATGAGAAAAACACTTCGAACCAAACAAATAATCCAGAAGCATCAAAATAAAAATAGGCAAAACTTATATACATAAAATTACAAAGCATATGCCTAGTGTGAAACTAGGCAAAATACTTCTTCAGATAGAGCCCGTTGCGGGGCTCCTCGAGTGGAATTCCATTATAGTCCTGTAGTTCGTAAGCTCCTTTTGAGAGGGCTTTAGTAATGATGTAAGGACCGAGCCACAATGGTTGGAGTGTTCCTGCCCCCAAGAGGTCGTGTTTTTGATCATAAAGTAGAACAAGATCGCCCTCTTGGAAAGAACGAGGCTTGACAGATTTTTCGTATTGAGCTTTAACTCGGCGCTGGTGAGCTTCGAGTGCTAGTGTAGCATCTCGACGAGTTTCGTCCAAGTGATCGAGCGAGAGCAAGCGCTCTTCGGTGGCGGTGGTGCCAGGCAGGAGTTCAACGGCTAGTTTAAGCGATGGAATTTCGCACTCAATCGGAAGTACTGCCTCCAGGCCGAAAGCAAGTTGGAAAGGTGTGATATTTGAGAAGCAATACGGAATATTTTCCATGATACCTATCTTGACCAAGATATCGATGAGAAATGTCTTGGAAAGATTACCCATGTTCCCTTCTTAATTGATAGTGTGGACAGTCGTATAAGAGGAGGGAATTATCTCAGGTTGGTCAAAAAATGGGATTTCAGTTTTTATTGCCTCCGAATCAATCGTCGAAGCGCGATGGTGGAACTCTCCCCAAGGTCGTTCTTCTAATGACATGATCTCTCAAATAGCTTCCTCTGTAGGCCAGACTTCATTGAGGAGATCCTTAGAGAGAAATGTTATGGGAGAGAGGGTTGTACCTGTAGTTGAAACCATATCAGTGGAGGGTTCAGATGCGACTTGGATGGCTTGGTAAGCCAACTCAACTGGCGAAAGCGGCATCTGATCTCCATAGGAATCAATTTCTGAAGGTTCTGGAATGATCCATGGGTCGATAGAGCCATCCGAAGAGGTGGATATCATTGCAACCATGTTTGGGATCTGAGGCGGCGGAAGAGGAAAACAACCCAGTAGGGAAGATGCCTTCAGAAGACCGGTACCGATACTGACGTAAGCGTCAGGGACACCTCCTATTAAGGGTACAAAGCTACTTGGTAAAGTGGAATAATCAGGGGTGCAGAAGGATAGCTGATCGACCGTGACTATTTTCCCATCCAATGGAAATAGGATGAGTCGGAAGACTGAAGACACGATGGCGGTCATAGCATAAGACCAACTGCGACCGAGCAATAGATTATAGTCGAGATGACGCTCTACGACTTCAACGTCCACATTTACCGTTTTCCCACCCAGAGTGACGGGAAAGCTAGCAAGGTATCCTTTGGGTAGGAACATGTGGCCATCGAAAGCTTTCAGGGAATTTGATGGCGGGGTTAGAGTAGGAGAACCTAAATTCAGCCAGCAAGCTTGTGACATAACGCAGGTCGAAGCACCTTCGTCTATGACAGTGCTATGGATGGGTCTCCCTTTCGACACAACCTGCACCTGGAATGCGAGTTGATGCGAGAGGCGAGGTTTAGCCTTTTCCATATCAAAGACTGCTAGCATGGAATCCCGGGGATCTATTCCGCCAATGGCCGAAAGCAAGGCTTTCCTTTGTGCTGGACAGGTTTGTAATACTTCAAGTGCAGACATGGCTGACGGTGCCTGCGCCAAATCTTCTACAATATTGTAGTTTTGGGCTGCACGTGCAGAGGTATTATGAGTCATGCGTCGAAGTGTCCCTTTTGGGGGACGAATTACAGGTTCAGCATTAGGCCTTTCGATATGCAAATCGTTAGGCGGCGGCGGATTGGAACTAGTTCCAGATTCTTGAGCATCTATGGTAGGGGCTCCATAAAGCTTGGCGTGAGTTTGAAGGTCAATACTCTCGATGCCATAAATGGCAGATGGTCCTTCGCCGGAAGGATTCGAACCACCATTGCCCCGTTGATGGGGTTGTGGCGGGTTGTCAACCATATGTTGATGTTGCTGCTGTTGATTGGGGAAAGGATTGTGAAGAACGACAGGTGTTCTCCCATAATCCTTGTTAGCAATAAAATCAATGCATTCCTGCAACCGAGGACATTTGTATGTCAAGTGGTCCTCCGCACAGATTTTACAAGGAAATCTCATGGGTTTATCCTTTCCTTTTTCATTAGCAGCATTTTTCTGATTAGAGTTATTCTGATTATTCGACTGCTCTTCCAAAGAAGATGTTTTCTTCTTATTCTTCCTATTTTTCCCGTTGGGTTTTTGTGAGGTTTGCACTGAATTTACCTTAGTGGAAGGGAGAGGAGTCGTTTGATGGGGGGCTGTGGCAGCCGAGGATGGCTGGGAGGTTTTCCCCCGAGACTGATTGGTGGCTACACCAGAGATCGCGCCAACGAGACCATCGGCATGAGCTCCGGTTTTCTTAGTAGCCGGAGGGTTCGGGTTACCAGGGGCATGGGGGAGTAGATCGTAAAGCGTGCTGGATTGTGAATAGATTAAATCCAGGTGCTGGGCACGACGAATACATTGATCTTCTGTCACCGCACCAGAAAGGCCAATGTCTTTAGAGATATGGGGTAAAAGAGACTTGCAAAACCAATTTGCCAAGAGGTGGTCCGGTATTGGCGCTTTGACAAGCCTCCTCCTACGTCTCCATTCATGAATACGGTCGGAGATGTGGGTGGCGGTGTCTTGGCGCAGTGATGTTAACAATTCTGTGCCGGTTTCCACTCTAATTGGTAGTTGAAAGTTCTTTAAGAACTCCATCGCTAAAGCGCCAAACGTATTGATGGTGGCGCGTGGTAATTCAATGTACCACTTGGCGGCATTGCCTGTAAGGGTGCGGGAAAACAGTCGAAGGCAGACACTATCATCTACCATGGAATTGGATATGGACCACAAATGGAAGGTAGTGATGTGTGCGGCTGAGTCATCTCCATGCTTCCCGTCGAACTTCGGGATATCTGAAGGAATCTTATGCGGTATAGGAGGCCAAAGTGAGTTGTGATTGATGGGGTCGTTTGTCAGCTTATGGATGTCGGGTATGTCCAAAGCTGCCAAGAAAGGCAATTGTGGATTTGCCCCGGAGTCTAACCAAGGCAGTATGGGCTGACTATTTGGACCATAGGGTCCCCCCATCCACGTGTTACCAGAAGGGTAAGTGGGACTTTGATAAAAACCTCCCATAGGTGGAGGAGTAGGAACATACGGTTGCTATCCATAGGGCATAGCGTATCGAGGGGCAAATGGTTGGTTGCCCCCAGCGTAAAAGTGCCCTCCCACTCCAGACGGAGGTTGGGGTTGGTTAGTCCAAATGGATGCAATAGAGTTTCCCAGAGACATACCAGTATTTGCATAATTTGGCAACGGTATAGATCCTACGCCTATGTTTGAACCACTTAAGGGGATAGTATTTACAATGGGTTGTCCCATTTGTCCTAAGGATTGCATAGGAAGAGAAATATTCCCTGCTACCTGTGTACTGATAACACTGCCCCCTGGCATAGTGGCCAGGGGGTTTGAACTCAACAGAGGGTTCCAACCGAAAGGGTTGCTAAAGGGTACCGAAGTAGTCGTTCTCGTGGGAGGAGCTACCGTGGTCCCCAACGTGGTCACGATAGGAGTAGATGCCGAAGGGTTTGGTAAACTACTGACAGTTGTGTTGACCATAGGGTTGGGGGTAGGCATATGTTGACTACTGAGGTTACCCAGTAATGACATAGAACTGACCACCGGCGGGGAGGATGATGGCGAACCAGGAATGGTTGCCATTGGTATCGACCCTGTGGATACCGGTGGAGAAATAGATGTTGGTGTTGCCGCAGACATATCTTGGCGCGGTGGAATCTGGATTATCATCGGTCCTAACAGATCAGTGAGCGGAGGATTGTAATTAGGTACAACGCCTTCAGTGAAAGGGTCCTCCGGGAGTTCCGGCTGATAAGGGTCTATGTGATAATCCAGATTAGTCAAAGGAGACTGCTCTTCCGTAGAAGGCCCGGGTTCACCAAGGTTCAATCTTTCCTCTAAGGTGAGAGGAGGTAGACCTTGTTGTCGTCTAGACTGACGGCGTGGGTCAGGGGACGCCACGGTGACCGGTTTAATTTTAACAAATTTTATTTAAAATGTGATATATTATGAAGTCTCAAGTGATAGTAACCACACACTTACTAAAAAGAAAAAAGACTCTCTAAAATCAATCAACAAGCAGCCAGTATAGGGTGCCCTCTCTGAGTACTACCGTTCACTGGTGATGAAATCCAGTCTCACAATAGCATACAGAGAGGGTTGGTCGAAAGTACAGTTACGGTTACTCTAGAGCTTCGCCCGAACCCCAGACGATAGGTGTAAGCACTCTTGTGAAGACGAGTACCCTCCTAAAGACTGAAGACAGAGTAGGTCCGTCTGTTTCAGGTACCAGGACAGCCCGTCCCAGTCACCTTGTGTAAGTCCCTAAAAGTATGGCCACTAAGGATACCTCAAATCACAGACACTATCAGGGGGGTCCACGATCAAGGACAGTGTGCTATATGGGCAGAATACCTAGATCCCCGATCTAGTTTCGACATCCTCGAAGGGAACCCCAATATATAACACACCCACAGGATGCAGTCGAAGGCGGGCTACCTTCTAGTGCACCCAAGTGTTGTCTCGCGCTGAGCTCCGGTAAAGGAACGGTCCCAATAATGTGAGTGCAACAGGATTTCACTCTTTAATGACTCTAGTTTCCAAGTTTTGAGATCTTGGGGAGTTTTCTCACTGTCCTAACCCAAGATCCTAGCCTGAACTACTGTTTGTGTGAGCTCAAAAAGAGTTATTAGATTGATTTTATTATCGCTTTGTTTTTAGTGTACTTTGTTATTAGTCTGGCGGAGGGGAAATGGACGTATGAAGTATAGTGAGACTCTGGACTCAATAAACCATGCAAAACATGCTCTAAATATTAACTTCAATGAACAATGTTTCTACAAGGAGAGGTTTCTTTTTTCAATCATCCATGCACCAACATGTAAATAACACAGCTCAACTTTTAAGATTCAGCTTTCTATCTACCTCTTTTAACAGTCTGTGAACCAAACTTTCAGAATAAACTCAGCTTAAATGCAGAAAAACAAAAAAAAAAATTCTCTTTAAAAAAGTAAATGCTTTGCATACTAACTAAATAAGAGAAACAAATAATCAATGCCAGTTTAGCAGACAAGTACAGGGATTCGGTCTGTGAAAGGTACTGGTGGCCAAAAAACTCCAAAGCTAAAACACAGTCACAGAAGTGAACCACAGGGTTTTTGGCTGGGTAACGCTCTGTCTGTGAGAAAATACAACGTTATAACGCACTGTATTTAAGCCTAGATTGCGTTATAACGCACTGGATATACTGCATAGGTCGCGTTAACCAGGGAAAAGCTCTTCAGTTGGCCAGACAGGCACAGGATTGAACTCTGCAAGCGTTTGGTATGTCTACTGGGCATCAAAAAATGGTCGGAAGGATATTGAACAGAGGAGAGAAGAAATAAAGGGAAAAATAGCCCAGAAACTATGGGGACACTCCCCAGCGGAGTCGCCAATTCTGCTATAGGGTAAACTGCTTGGGTGGTTGGTTTTCGTAGATCCCTCTCAGGGCTTTCCGGTGCCCGAGGCAGACAGTCAGATTAGCTATGCTGTTCACAATGATGGTATGAGCATGTTCATATTAGCTAGAAATAACTTGAAGGAATACAATAGAGAATTACCTCTTTGACAACTTTTAGAATCCTTTGGAGAGCGCTACGCAGCAAATCAAGAGTCCTTCTTCACCGGCTCCAAATCTGAATCCTGCAATCAGTCAAAGCACCCGCGTAATTTCTGATATAACAAGTATTCTATCAATTAAATCAACAATAAACATCTAGATTATACACATCTGAGCCATTCATATCATACTAAACAAATATTGAAATAACAATATAACATTGAGCATCGAATGGACAAAATGAACATAGTTCTATTGATTTTGAAAGAAGGAGGATTACAACCATCGGTTGTACCAAGCCCTCCTCAGTCTCCCAATCTCTCTTCTCTATCAAGTCAAGAAGTCCAAGCCAACAAGCTCTCTAGGAGCCTCTTTGACTCTTGGCCTTCACAATGTCACACTATTCTCTATTCCACAAGTATGCAAGAACTTTTGAGCAATCCTTCGACCTTCAATTAAGAGCCTTCAGCTCCTTCTTATAAGAGAGGGAGAAGGCCATTGTTGCCCTTCTCTTTCCACTAGTTTGGAATGGAAAAGGCTTAGATGTTTCCTTGATCTCCATGCTTTTTCCTCTCTTGGAGTTCAGTCTTCTATGGTAATGACCAATAATGAACTGGTGCTTCTGCAGTTTCCTCTGTGCACTGACTCCTTCGTGAGGGAAAGTCGGAGATTCAAATCTTTCTCCGCGCTCTTTTCCCAATTCAAACTTAAAACATGGGTAACGCGACCTTTTAGTGTAAACAGAGCGTTGCCCTAGTGACTAACACGGCAAATATATTTCTTGACTGCGTTATAACGCCCTTGTTCTGTTCTATGTATGCGTTACCCTGGCAGAAATAGATTTAATTTAGGTCTTTGTACTTCTTCCATATTTGTCTTCCCCTCTGAGCTGATGAGGAGGTATTTTGACCTGTAACAGGGCCATTGACATTACTGGTGGTTACTCTCACACTTGTTAACAGTCCACATTATTGACTGGTAATCAAGTGGTTTCTACCATGTTCGACTTCGACACATTTATTCACATGGATAGAATCGTACTAGTTCGAGATGCGGAAATCAAGACCCTGGATCTAGTTTCTACCATCCAGGCTGCGAGGAGTTTTATTATTATACAGTAGACTATTCATTACAGATGGCTGCGCCCATGTTGTGTCTACACTATTGATGTAATATTAAAATCATTTTTGTATCAGAACAATTTTAGTTAGTTTTTTATCTGAGTATGGGAATGCCTACCTCAGCGATGATATGATTACATATATATATTTTGCATTGAATGTTTTTACAGGTTCCGACTGGGGTGTCCACAGGATGATCCTTGAAATGATAAAGTACTTCACTCTTCAAATATGACAGACTTCATCTTCATCTATTTCAGACTTCGCACTTTAGGGGGCAATATGTTATACTAAAAACTGTCACTTTGACATTCTGCTGATTGTATGAGCTCATTAACACTCATACATGCCTCCTCTGCAAGTCTTACAACCTTTACTCCTCATTTCAAGCCCTAAAACAAGAAGAAAAACCCTAAAAACCTCTGAAAGAAAGGGTACGCAGGTAACATGAAGCCTTCCTACGTTTCTGGCTTGGGTACGCAGGTAATGCATGGCTTAAATGCGTTTTAGAACGTAATTTTCCTTAATTATGCCTGCGTACCCCCTCCAAACTAAAAAAGGCGAGAAAGTAAATTAAAAAGTTGGTTTGAGGTCAATTCTAGAAGGTTCTAGATGAGAATTTTTGGGGATGAGTATGCTTTGATAAGGTGCATGTATCCCTCACCTTAAGGAACTAATCCCTTCATGTGAGGAGTCTATCCCTTTAAAGGAGGATTCTATCCCTACAAAGGTGGAATCATAACCTCCTCATCTGCTCTATAAAAGGAGGCATTGGGTAGCTTCAAAGGGTTAAGTTTTTGTTAAGTTTTTGGAGATTAAGATTTTGGAGATTGAGGATTAGAGTTCAAGCCTTATGTGTGATTGAGTTGAAGTGTTGTTAAGATTTAGACTTCTTTCTGCTGAGCTTTTGAGAGGAAAGATCACATACCTCTTTGTGCTCTTGAAGGAAGAGTGCGAGACTTATCAAAGTAGAGGAGACTCCTGCTTCGGACCCTGGGAAGGCCTTTCGAACATCAAGGCAAAGGTTGTAAGGTTCTTCTGTATATTTTAAGATTAATACAATCAAGTTTTGTTTTTCTCAATAAATTGCCGTTCGATTGTTTATTTCAATAAATTTTCATTTGATCGTTTATTTCATAGATTCCTTGATCACTATGATGGGTATGTTTTACGATTATTTTTTATACAGGTGCTATTTAATATTTTCTTGCTTGTGATTGCAGGTCGACGAAAGACAACACTTTCTTGCAACGAAAGAACTCTTGTTGCAATAGAAGGATTATTGTTGCGACGAAAGAACTCTTGTTGCGACGAAGGATTCTTGATGCGACAGAAGCACTATGACCACAAATAAGCATTTGGATCTAAGGTAGGATCGATACCTTCATAGCATTTATTTTTAAAACGAATATACTTAGAGAAAGACAAACTTAGTTGTTCGTTTGTTGCTAGATTGTCTTTGACACTAGGGAGATCGGTCTTGTTCGCAAGAATGATTTATCCGTCCAACATGCATATGGGGAAGTGGTTAAGGGGCTGGACGAAAAGGGGCTAAGCCATCATATATGGAAAAGAGTGATTTTTAGCCAAAAAGGATGGTTTTTAAGGCTAAAGGAAGAATTCGATAGAGGTAAAAAAGGAGTTTAAACTTGAATGAAGGGTTTTCACTTGGTTCTAAGGATGAAATGGGTGGTTTTAGGAGATTTTGGGAGGGATTTTTTTTTGTTTAAAGGGGGAACTTCGAATATGGGAAAAGGGTTAAAATAGGGAATTTTGTAGGGATACAAGGGGCAAATGAAGGCCTTTCTGAGCACAATTTTTTACAGTCAGTGAGGCTTTTTGGATGGAAACAGCAGTGAGGATCTTTTTAAAGGAAATGGACACACATAGGCTTCAAGGATGAGATATTTTCATAGAAAATGTATCTCTTGAAGGCTCAAAACAATTTAGCCACCTATTTGCTTGACAAAAAATTCATAATTGGCTAACAGTGGCTTCACATGGGGATGGCATCTTCTTGAAGGTGTCAAGAATTCAGAAAATAATCTTTGAAGTAGGCCAGATGCCTGAACCTTGAACCATATTCTCTTCTTTGATTTCAGTTGTTGCAAACATGATGGATACTAATCAGTAGAAAACATTCCCCAAATAATCTACCTACCCGTCCTACAGTCCTAACATTTTTTCTTCAAGGTGCATTTGAATTTTTCTTTATCATTTTTTATTGAAAACAGAAAACACACTGATCTAATTCTACCCTTGTCACTCCATGAGACCAGATTAAACTGTTGGCCTCACATGTTTCTCTACCTAATCTAATATCTGCTGGGATTAAACTATCCAGCAGATTTCTTCTCTACATTCTACAACAGAAATTTAAAAATAGTCAAACTAGGATTAGACAGTCTAGTTTGTTGCGTATCCAAGGCATAAAAGTAGTTACACATGGAATGAAATTTCAGAAAACTAAAAACAAAATCTTGAAGGCTTGAAATATGAAACTTTGAAGTGTCCTTCTTTTCGTTGTGACTCAAGTTTTGAGCTTGTTAGAGTCGCTTTCTTCTTCATTTCAGCTCTATTTTTGGGCTTGTTAGAGCTGATTCTTCTTTCTTCCTTGTTGGTTCAGATTTTGGGCATGTTAGAACCAGCTGTCTTCACTTCCTTGGCTCAGGTTTTGATCGTGTTAGAGCCAATCTTTACACTTTAGAGGTTCATGTTTTGAGCATGTCTGAACCTTTATTTCTCTCTTTTTTTTGAAGCATTTTTCTCTTTTTCTTTGAAAATAAAACAAAGCAATGGTATTTACAATGGAAATGAAACTCGAAATCAGAAATCAGAAATAGTAATGCTTGAGCATCCTGCCATTGACAGGACCCCAAAACAACTCTGTACCATCAAGCTCTTGCAGAAAAAAGGCGTTTGGACCCACAGTGGCTTGGATAATGTATGGACCTTTCCACAAATTGTCAAACTTGCCATGCTTCCCTTTGTCTTCTCTCTTAGAGTCCCATTTCAGAACTTTATCCCCAATTTTGAAGTGAGAAGCCTTTGTTCTTTTGTCAAATAACCTCTTTATATTCTCATGAACTTTCAGAGCTCTATTATAGACCTCTTCTCTTGTTTGTTGGAGATGAATTGTTTGATTTACCCTCCTCACTATATTGTCCTCTTCTGTCTGAATCTCTTGGACTAATTTGATCACTGGTACCCAAAGGCTGGTTGGAAATACTACTTATGTTCCATAGACAAGCTGATATGGTGACATGCCAATGGATTTCTTTGTTGTAAGCCTGTCAGCCCACAAGGCGCACTAACTTGTTGTGCCATGACTTCTTGTTCTCTTCTAGCAGATTTTTAATTATGGTCACCAAGCTCTTGTTTGATGATTCAGCTAACCCATTACCTTGTGGATAATAAGCAGTTGAATGACTGAGTGCTATTTGATACCCATGACAAAAATCAATCATTTTCTTGGATCCGAAAGCAGCAGCGTTATCAGTGATTATTTTTCTTGGGCAGCCAAATCTAGAGAGGATGTGGTCTTCTAGGAACTTAATGATGACATAATCTGTAGCATTCCTAGATGGTATGGCCTCTATCACTTCATGAAGTAGTCTATGGCTATAAGGATCCACTTGTGTTGTGTAGAAGAAGCAGGGTGTATTTCTCCTATGAAATCTAGGCCCCATTGTTGGAAGGGAGCCTCAACAGTAATGGGTTGCAATGGTAAAGGGAGGAGCTTTCTTTTGCCCTCAAACATCTGGCACTTATGGTAGGAAATTATCATTTTATAGATTTCGTTGAAAAGTGTAGGCTAGTAATAGCCCGCTTTGAGTATTTTGTTAGCAGCGGTTTTCCAGTTTAAATGGCCTCCACACTCTCCTGCATGGAACTCCAGTTTAATCCTCTTCGCTTCAGTTTCACGCAAACATTTGAGCAATATACCATTTGCATTTTTCCAGTACAAACATTCATTCAATATGCAATAGTTTCTAGCCTTTAGTTTCAGGAATCTTGCCTTAGTCTTTGATAGATCAGGAGGGGCATTGAGGTTTGTGAGTACATATAGGATATCAGAATACCACGAAGAATTTTGAAATTGTTCTTCAATAATAGGATCGGGCAATCCTTCCTGTTCATCCACGGCATCTACCATGTTAATGTCAAGGGCTTGTAAATTTGATTCAGCCATTAGTTGAGCTAAGCCCTGACCTTTGATTAGTTTCGTGGGTTTTATTTCCAGGTCGTACTCTAATATTACAAAAATCCATTTGCCCCTCTTTCCATCAGGATCTTGGGACAAAATATCTTTAACCACTATGTTTGGTACATAGGCTATGATTTGAGAATGTAGTACATACACCCTAAAGTCTTTCAAGGCCTTTACCAAGGCATAGGCATGTTTTTCCATTATGTTATATTTTAAGGGTGCATCCCTCAGAGCCTTGCTAAAGAAAGCAATAGGCTGTTCCATTCCCTTTGTATTTTTCTGCAACAGAACTGCTGCCACTGTATGCTCGGACGCAAATGAAAATTTCATTAAATATTTTGTGAAATATAGGTTAATTAAGACAAGAGCCCAGGTGAGTGCAAGTTTAACTAATTCAAAAGATTTCTTAGCCTCTACAGTCCACTTAACTCCTACACCTTTCTTCAGCATGTTAGTCAGATTCCTGAGGTGCTCAGCTAAGTTGGGGATAAACCTCCTTAGGAAGTTAATTTTCCCAATAAAGGATTGTAACTCTTTAATTTTTCTCAGATGTGTGTTCTATAGTATTCCCTCAACCCTCTATGGGTCTATCTTAATTCCCCTCTCATATATAATGTGGCTGAGAAGCTTACCTTCTTGCAGCCCGAATATAGTCTTCTTGGGATTTAATGACAGACCGAACCTTCTACATTTTTCAAAAACCGTTCTTATATGTTGTAGGTGCTCCTCATCAGTCTTGTAATAGACTGTTATGTCATCCAGATAGAAGACAATGAAGTGTCCTATTTTATCCAAAAAGGCTATGTACATTGCTCGTTGGAAGGTCGCACCAGCGTTCATCAATCCGAAAGGCATTTTTACGTACATAAAAGTTCCCCATGGAGTGGTAAAAGCTGTCTTGAGTTAGTCTTCTGGGAGTACTAAAACTTGGTTATAGCCTGAAAAACCCTCTAATAGGAAGATCTGTTTTGAGCCAACTACCCTCTGTAGAATATGCTCCATCTCTGGTAAAGGGTAATTGTCTTTAAGTGAGGCTCTATTAAGGTTCCTGAAATCTATGCACAGTCTGATCTCACCTGTTTTCTTTCTCATAGCTACAAGGTTTGAGACCCAATCAGAGAACCTCACAGGAACTATTATTCCCGCCTCGTACATTTTCTTTATCTCCTTTTCAACTGCAGGCAGTTATTTCGGGTTAATTCTGCGAAGTTTCTGTCTAAAGGGTTTTTTATCCTCTTTCAAAGGTATTTTGTGCTGTATAATGTTTGTGTCATAGGCCTTTAAGTCTTCGTAGCTCCAGGCAAACACATCGATGAACTCTTTGAATAAGTCAATACATTTCGTTTTCATGTCTGCGGGTAAAGACTTAGCCAGTTTAATTGTCCTAGGCTTATCTTCTGTGCCTGTGTTGCATTCCTCGATGTGAGAGTCTAAGTGCTCTATGGTGGGTTTTTTCACTACATCATCGAAATCGAAAATATCTTCTAAATTTGCCAGACCTTGGGGTATATTCTTATCTTTTTCCTGTAGCACCTCTATCTCCTCTTTATCTGCATTCTTATATTCCTCAGTTGGATTTCCGAGCTGTTCTGTTAAAGTGTTTATTTCTATGTTACGGAGTGATTTTTCTTCGTCGGGAGGTTCTTCACTCAGGTAGCTATCATCAGATTTCGAGTTTGAATCGGAGAATTCGAACTCGTCCCTGCCTATCAGGAAATCCTCAATCTGCTTATCGCCCTTGAATACCTGCCAATATTTCTCGTTATCGAGCACTACAGGTCTGTATTTGGTTTGAATGATGATTTGTTTGTCACTGGGAGTCTTATGATAGGAACTAACTACGCGGGCTAGTCCATTCGCAATTATGTTCTGGCTCCTAGGAACAAACACCAGTTCATACTTTACGAAGGTTTTCAATAAATCCATAGCATCATTCCTGTACGCTCTCAAACTAGGGTGTTTCGCTGTGTATTCTCCATTCACTTGTTTTATGATTAATTGTTTTATGATTAACTCAGAGTCTCCATGTACAACAATCCTACAGGCTCCTAGTTTTTTCAATAGATTTAAGCCTAGGATGAGAGCCTCATACTCTGTGATATTGTTTGTACATTTGAAGTTCAAATTGAAGGCATGACTCTCTGCATAGTCACTCTCCGTGTTATGTATCCACAGTCCTACTCCTGCAGTTCTCCTGGTGCACAACCCATTGAAATTCATTTCCCATAAAGGTTCATTCTCTGGTTTATCATCGATTTCTTTACTAGCGTTGGTTTCATTGTTGTGCTGCAATGGAGGGTCTGTTTCGTGGTGTGGAGGGTTTTGTTCTTAACGATGCGTATGGAGTTCAGAGAGCTGACCAGTTAGTTGTTTGCATTTTGTTTCTTGTTTACTCGGAGTTTTGTTTTTAGTGCACTATCCACAGGCTTCATCCTCGTTTTCTTCTAAGTCTAGAGTGGCCATTATGTTGAAATTTATGGGCTCTACCCTATTTTTGGTATCTCTTTTTTCTAGTTCTAGTTCTTCTAAACGTTCATCGTTGCAAAGGATGAAGGAGTCTAGATCTATATGTACAGAGTACAGAGGTGAGTTCTCAGGTTTTTCAGGGCTGCTGACCAAAAATTTCATTTGTGCCTCTCTATACAGTCTCCTAAGCTAGCTAAAGACAGGGATTGTGGCGTATGAGCCATCCATCTGCATTGTACCTTGAAGCTTGGCTCCCCATGACCTCGATAGTAACATGCCATACTTAGGTGGCACATCTGCCACAACAACATCCATAAGCATACATTTTGTTGGAATCTGGGTCAAGCTCACGCATAAATCTTTGATCAGGCCAAGACATTTTACTCTGCTAGATTCGAATGAATATAAGTATTTATAGGGATGGGTTATCTCTAGGCCTAACCTCACCATAACTACCTTAGGCATCAGGTTGTGTGATGCCCCAGAGTCATGCATTGCGTTGTGAAGGATCTTGTCATGGATATTGAGACTGATGTAAAAAGGAGGTACTACCCCTTCCTAAAACTTCCCTTCTATCTTTGGACCAAACAGAAGGGCCGGCTGATCATCACTCAGATTGAGAGTGTCACTGTTTTCACCTAGATTTAAGGCTTTCAAAATTTGGCCTTTATATACATCCTAAGTGGCCAGCTCAGAGATTTGGACAGAGATTTTAATTTTAGCAAGCTCGCTCTCCAAATTGAAGTGAGATTGACTCTTTGTGACACTCAACTCTGTTTTGTTAGCCACTACTTTAGTGGCACAATCACTATGCTAATTCTCACTATGTACAGTGTTAGGGACTGTTTTATCAGGAACACTAGATACAGTGCTAATGCTGCTAGTTGGTTGACTTTGTTTATCAGTATTTTGGTTGTCTTTTTCTTTGTTCTTCCCAAAACTCAAAGCTGCTGATTTGCTACTTTCAGCAGTCACTTTGGAAGTTTTTTCAAGCCTTTTCTTAATGGTAATCTCAGAAGCTTTGGGTTTGGAAGTGTCTAAGCCCTTTTTGCTCCTAAGCTCATATTTTCTCTGACCTGCATGATGGCATTTTCAAATCTTAGCCTATAATCCTTAGATTCTAATCTTTCCTCATCTCAATATGAGGGTGAGGGCTGATCCTCTTCTGCGGAATAGTTGTGGATTGAATTTTCGATTTCAAACATATTTATTGTGTTTCCCTCGGACTCTTCTATTATCCCCTCATCTTCATCAAGGAAGTTCTCTTGAAATGGGCGTATGACTTGTTGATATGAGTCCCTTTGTCTGTTGGGAGTGGTATTGTTTCTCCTAAAGTTCTGGTTTTGGTTATGATTTTCTTTTATGTTTTTATTACTAACTGAGACAACCATTTTTTCCATCATTTGCTGCAACTTTTCCATGTTTTTAGCCAAATAGTCATATTTGGGATCAGATGTGGAAGCTACAGCGTCATCTCTATATGTTACCCTTTTCTCAACTCTCATTCTGGCTTTCTTTTCAATTAGGTTGGCCTTTACACTCACTGCTCCTTTTTGCATATCTTCCAACGTGTTGTAATCTCTCTCCCTAAGCTGGTAGGCCATGTCAGCATCAAAGCCTTCTGGATATTTCACTAAAGCCATACCTTGGGGAGGTTTCATATGTGGAGGAAGAGTGTTGTAAATTCTGTTAAACCTTGTAGAGTAGTCATGGACACTCTCTCCTACGTTTCTTTTAAGGTTCTTGTATTCTGCTAGGATTTGGAGAGGGTTGGCCTTAACTTCCCATTTGTTTATGAAGGTTTGATATAAAGTAGGAAGATCTTGGATACTATTAGGAGGTAGGCATTTAAACCACGTCTTCACATCACCTCCTAAACTCTGTGCAAATATTCTCATCTAGACTGTCTCATCATCTATTTCCATATAGTCAAAAGAATCTTCCATCCTATCTACATGGTGCTGAGCAGTGGTGGAATCTTTTGCAGTGAAATGTGGGATTTTTGATTGATAATCATTGGGTAGGGGCACTAGAGGCTGTGGTAATACCAGAGGTTCATATCAGGCTGCCATGATGATGTTCTGAGGAGGTAAAGGATTGGCTTGAGCAGTAGGTATATGGATGACAGGAATACTAGGACCAACAACACTCTGTTGAGATGATTTAAGGTGACAGAGCCCCAAGTTCTGAATAAAATGAATATTTGGAGGTGTAGGTGGAGGGGTCTCTCTATCCCTACTGTGTTGACCACTGTGAGATGGTGAACCAGGGAGCTCAAGGTTGGACTAGTCTATAACACTGAATGACCTAATTCTAGGTAAACTGCTTGGTAAGTCTAGGTCAAAAAGAGGGTCAGATAGAGCTGTAAAGTTTTCTGGTGCAGAGTTAGCTCTATGGGTATGTCTAGAAATAGTTGATCTTCTAGGTGTAGGAGATTTCCTAAGTATGCTCTCGGGGTTTTCAACTATTTCAGGTGGGCTTGAGTTAGGATAAGCTTGTGTATGAATGGTTCTTGAAGCCAGAATGTTGTCTGCAAACAAAGCATCTTAATCCTACTTGTCACTTCTATTATGGCTGATGTTGTAATGAAGGCTGGTCTCCCAGTGGAGTCTTGTGAAAACCAAGATAATCAATAGGCCTACTGATCACCAGTGGAGTCTTTTAATCATTAAATAACTATGGAGTTGCCAGGTGGAAGGTTTAGAATGTTTTAAGAGGGTGTACTATCCACCACAATGATTATTGCCAGACTGACCAAAGACTCTGGGTTTCTGAGGTTCCAAGGAGGTATAAGATTAAAAACACTCAGATCTACCCCAGCGGAGTCGCCATTATGTTGGGGTTCCCATGTTTTGGCAAGTTTGGCAATACCAAAAGATGAGACAACATCAGAACCGCTTTCAGACCTCAGGATCTAGCCCTCCCGAGTCCAGAGAGGGATCTCTCTATGATGGGCAAAGTATATGTATCTGAAGCTTGATTTAAAGGTATTAGGTTAGTTATAGGCACATAGTTGTTTTCTTTGTTTGGTTGTTGGGAAACTGGAAGGAAGGGTTCAATGTAAGACAAGGATGTGCAAAGAGGATTTTAGGCAAAGGAGGAATGATTTCAGGGAAATATCAAGACCATTGGGCAATGGAGTCAGGAAAGGGTTTACTTGCTATTCAATATGCAGGCTTTCAGTTGGGCTAGTCATCTAAAGCATTGGATCTTAAAGATGATAGTGTGGCATGAAATGGTAAGAAAGAAAGTGAAAGGCAAGGAAACCTCCAAGGTGACCCTTCAGGAATCAGATCCAGGGACAGGACATGCCATTGGACACCTGTGATCCAGAACCTAAAAGTTAAACTCTTCAGACAAGGGGAACATTAAAGATTCAAACACAAAGGTGAAGACCTGAGATCAGAGAGAGACTTTGAACTCTCAATGCTTCGACATCCAACTTAAGGGAACTTGGAAGGATTCAACTAATCGAAAAGGACCCTAGTGAGGCAGAAACAATGTTATAAACTCCCAGTATCCCAATTCTTTCAATTAAAACCCAACAAGAACATCTGAAGACTGATTCATCAATCCACACATCAGCTAGCAGTAAATTATAGCCACTATACTAGTTAAATTAACTTGAATCAGTACTCAGATAACACATATAGTAGAAAACATTAAAGGTAGGGAGAGCAGAAACATAGGGTACCATGCGATGGTAAATCCTATGCTAGATTTCTGATGCATACCAGTAGAAATGAAATATGACGAATCACAAAAGGAAACAAAGACAGAGATAGAAAAACATCACCGTTGCTTTAAATCAGGATCCAAAGAAATGTGCTTGTCATATTAAAGAGCAACACCAGTCATGTACAACATTTCCAACAACTTGATATTCAGTCTGAAAACATCTTCCTTAGCCTATCTTACAACTTTACACAGGGAGCTATATCTCAAGAGAAACAACTTACAATTCATAGATATCTGATCAACAACATTTACAATGAGTTTCTTCATGAGTTTTATAGTTGAAAGAGGCGTAGAGGAAGTAGATGAAACATTAAATGAAACATTAAAATAGAGTAGGAGAAGAAGGCCAAGGCCAATTTTGTCTTGATAGCTATGCATTAATTTTCAGTACTCTTTGGATGAAAGAGTGGTCTTCGACAGGCTAAAATTTACTCCAGGTATGTCCTTTGATGTACTTTGCTGTAGTATTCTGTAGTGCTCTGGTGAATAGAAAAAAAAGGCAGATAAATGACTTTGAGGCCTGCCACACTGTATAAAAAATGCTCTGGTAGCATTAGGACTGTTGTCAGGGAGGAAATCTTCTCATGGACACAATGTAGACTAAAACAGTACGATTATTGTGTCCTTTCTCGGGAGGAGACTTCTGCTGATGTGAAACCTTACTGATATTGTCTTCTGTGCATTAGGCCTTCTGTGTTATTCATGAGATCTTCAATCTGGTGCTTTGCCTTTAAAAAACTAAATTAAGGCTTAACATCTTCAATAATGTGCATTGGAACTCCTTAACTCTGTACTGATACTCTTTGCCGCTTCATAACTGTCTCTGTCTGTGAAAACTGAGCTTTGATGGTGCTGGAAAGGTTTCGCACAGTTAAACTTTGTACTTTAATGAAAATTATGCTCTAGCACCCTCCCAAGCTCTTCTCTGTACTTTCAGGCTCTGAAAAACTTCATCTGCACTCTGCGCCACTATAACAGTGACTATGAGAAATTGGCGGTTCCCACTGCCTGTACACCTGCAAAACACACAAGTCTATTAAGAAATCCATGCACAGGAGTCGGAGGTTGGGAAGGAATATGAGAATGGCAGCGCAGCATGGTGAAAACGGTGGATGCGAATGGAAAATGGTGGAACATGCAATGAAACAATGGGAAAATGCATGTGGAAGAAGATTTAGTGAAAGCATGGATGTGGATCGTTCGATTGCATCTAGAGGTGATGATCGACGGTGGAGCATAGCCAATGGAAATAATCATGAAAGTTGGGCGAAATAAACTTTAATATAAAACATCAAAGTTCTAATGTCAAGCAGAATGATGTAAGGTTTAATGCAAAACATAGGTTTTGGACCTTAGAATGGAATGCAAAGAAAATACGTGAAAGACATATGAAATGGATCGAATGGTGGGACCCGGTCATGGGTGAAGGGCGATTAGGTATGAACTGTCGGATCCCGAGAGATCAATGGTTGTGATCTAATCGTATCAGAGCGAAGCGGGGCTGAAACTCTAATGAGGAAATACGAATGAACGAGGCGGTGCAATGAGGACTGTTGATCTGGCTCAGATGGACGGCTATGATTGAATCGAAGGATCGAAATCGGGGGGCACGGAGGGTGGCATTTTATGACTTTTGCGATTGTGATTGGAGTGGTGATGCGATGGGCGCTGGATTAAAAGTAAATCGATGGTGGGGATTACCATCGGAGGATCGCAATCGGAAAGGGTGGAGGGTGGAATCGTTTACGATATGCGATTAGCAATCGGGCGACAGTGTGATGAGACTTGCATGAACCGTCGGATCTGTTAAGATCGATGACGGAGATCATTCCCAAGACCAACGAAACCATTATAATATTGCATCAAAGTTTTTTTTTACAAAGGAAAGAAGCGTTCCGCTCCAATCCTCCGATGCAGTAAGCGCCTCACGGGCTAGCACTTGGTCTTAGCACTCGGGGCATATGGGGAAGTGGTTAAGGGGCTGGCCGAAAAGGGGCTAAGCCATTATATATGGAAAAGAGTGATTTTTAGCCAAAAAGGAGGGTTTTTAAGGCTAAGGAAGAATTCGATAGAGGTAAAAAAGGAGTTTAAACTCGAATGAAGGGTTTTCACTTGGTTCTAAGGATGAAATGGGTGGTTTTAGGAGATTTTGGGAGGGATTTTTTTTTTGGTTTAAAGGGGGGACTTCGAATATGGGAAAGGGGTTAAAATAGGGAATTTTGTAGGGATACAAGGGGAAAATGAAGGCCTTTCTGAGCACAATGTTTTACAGTCAGTGAGGCTTTTTGGATGGAAACAACAGTGAGGATTTTTTTTAAAGGAAATGGACACACAGAAGCTTCAAGGATGAGAGATTTTCATAGAAAATGTATCTCTTGAAGGCTTAAAACAATTTAGCCACCTATTTGCTTGACAAAAAATTCACAGGTGGCTAACACTAAGAATCTTCCGTATGATAGTATTCTCGTCAACTAGCTCTCCCAATCCTTCCAGAGTATTGGTTATTTCATCAACGTATTGGAAGTATGTAGTAATGTTGCAATCTTCTTTCATTATGAGTTGCTCAAATTTTTCTCTATATATTTGAAGCTTTGCTTCTTTGACATTTGAGTCACCTGCATATATATTCTCAAGCTTTTCCCATACATTTTTTGCGGTTTTACAACCCAACACCTTATGATAAGTAGATTCAATAAGTCCACTAATAATAATATTCTTGGCTTTTGCATCATTTACCAAATTCTTCTTACCTTGTTCATCCGTAGTTGATGTAAATCCATTTTGAATAGTGTCCCATACTTCATAAACTTGTGCCAAGAGATAGACCTCCATTCTTCCTTTCCAGAGTTCATAATTATTTTCATTTAATAGAGGTACACCATTCTTGGTATGTTCCATGACCTCCTTCCAGCTGTTAAACTGCTATTGAAGGAACCAAGCTCTAATACCAATTGCTGGAAATACTGAGGGGTGTGGGGGGGGGGGGGGGGGGGGGCTAAATGGGGAGTATTCCTTTGATTAGAGCATTAGTTAATCTTCAATTATTATCAGTGTTTGTACAATGATAGTAGTAAACAAAAGGAACACAAATGCACACAGTTTTTAAGGTGGAAACCCTCTCTGGGACAAAAACCACCTGAATTATTTTCTAATAATTCTTTAATATCCAACTCCAATTGAAACTAAAGTGCCAACTTCCTAGAATCTATAAAATAATTCTTCTCCAGCTCCCACTAGATGGATGCTCCAACGCCCGAGATTCTTCAGTAGTCAATTGAACGGATGCCCCAACACCTAATGAGCTACAACTCACCCTAGCACCTCCCTACCACCCTATAGAATAATAAAAGAAGAATGGACTCTCGTACTAGGGAAAATGATCCACTTTTACAATGATATAGAATGATGTAGAAGAAGAAGATATACTAGACCAGAACCCCAACTTTGACACAACCACCTAATGATGATCCTATATCCCAACACTACCTATTCAGCACACTTGGTGGAAGTAAGTTCTAGTACAATTTGTACAATAATGTATTTACAATGACTAAGTGTGTGCAGTGTATGTAGTGCTACCCACTTGAAGACTTCATATGATGAACTTCTTGTTGCTGTTATGCACCTTAGTTTCTACTCTCGTCATGCTACCCTCTGTTGCACCTTGCTTTGCTTTGCTGTCATAGAAAGTCTGGTCCTTTGCAACCCTTGACAACACATGATCTAGCTGTTTCTTGCCTTCTAGGAGCTCGATATTGAATCTGGTGTATCTATGTTATTTCAGATCCTCAATATCTGATTTTTGGTCCTGTAGTATTCCTCTGAGTTTTCTTTCCAATTCCACAGGTTTTACCCAATTTGGATTCTTCAAGAGAGAGTTATACCCAATCTCTCACAATGCCCTAATTATGGACTGTTTCAGTAGAGCACAATTATATGGCATGCCACATGTCACTGTTTCTTAATTTGGCTCTGAAATTGATAGATAAAAAAGTATAGGTTGTGCAATATCCTCCACCTTTTACATAATTCCAATATGATACTCAGAGAGAGAGTTATGATGAATTTACCAAGGTCACTTCTTTGAGATGAATTTCATGAGCCTGCAAAAACCTTGACTTCCACAGATCATATCTCCAAAAATTTATGCACCTTGATATGAAATTTTTACAACAGCTTCCTCAAGATTTCGGCTTTGCCTCATAAAAATTTCAGCTTCTAAACCTTTGTAGAAAAAAATTTAGAGCGCAAATTCCATGATGACCCGTTTCGGATGGCGAAATCCCTTGCATAAGGAGGAAATGAAGATCACAATTTATATAAATTCTTAAGTTGAGAGGGGCTTCAACAAGTGAATGTGGGAGGGATTTTGAACCCAAAAATATTAATTATGACTTTTCAACATTACATGCCCCAGCCCCATGGAGTTTTACCACTCCTTCTTAGGATACAAATTTCAAACATGAATATCTCTCAAATAGTGAAGAATTACATGGCGTGCCATTTATCAACGGAAACATCTCGATAAGTAGAAACCATCAAAAGCATTATTGAACCAGAATATATTAATTTGGTAGGTCAGAATTCACATGCAATATTGGGTTAGCCCCAGTGCTGCTTGGGTTGACATCAATGACAATTGTTGATCAACACCTTCAACCTCTTCTTCATTTTCTGCATAGTCATCATCTTCATTTGGGCTGCCCTCTTCAACTTTTCCCTCATCTCTGTTTTGACTAAGAGCCTCATTGTTTTGACTGTATCTAGGGATCTCAATTTCACTGTTGTCCATAGGATTATCTTATGCTTTTTGGTTACTTGCCTCATCTGTGCCCATGCTGTCCTCTTTCTCTTCATCTTCAATATTCTCAATGTGAATGTTGCTTTCTTCATCACATACCTCTTTTTCATCATCATCCACATCCATGGCCTCTGATTCATTGCTAATTTATTTTTCATCATTGCTTAATCCATTCCCATACCCTATATGACTGATAAATATTTGTTTGTAGATGATGGAGTTTAAGACAGGGCTTTTGGCATGAGGTCTTAGGGTTTCTAGTCCTTAGGGTTTAGTTAACTTCCTTAATCATCAAATCATGAATTTTATTGGAGGAGAAGGAAAACATGCACCTAACAACTTTTGACTTCTCTGCAGGTCCTTGGATGTAGCTTGGAGGTGCTTCCTTGTTATTTTTGGCAATTTTGCAAGTGGAACAGGGTTTTTTGACCTAGGCATAGCACTTGCACGATCTGTCGGGTGTCGGGTCTTATAGGCGCAGCACCAGGCAAGTTCTAGGCCAGTTGGGCTCTCTAAGTGTAGCGCCGGGCAAGTTCTGGTCCAGTCGGGCCCTTCTTTGCCCTAAGCGCAATGCCTACCTCTGTATGCGCAGCACAGTGCAATTTTACACAGGAAATTCCTCCCTAAGCATAGCGCCTGACCCTGTACGCGTAGTGCCTTTTGCAGAGAGAATTTGGAGGCCTTAACGATGTCCAAATTGGGCCCATGATATCTCGTTGGAAATATTATCCTATATATTTTCCAACTATACCATTTTTCCCTGAGTGAAGTTGATTTACTCTGTCAAAAGTTGATTTTCCCAAGAGTGGTCAAAAAGTGCTGAGTGATGGTGCAGAAATGCAGAGTGTTGGTGCAGACAAGTTTTGGAGGCCTTCCTTAACTCCAAAATTGAGCTCATAATATCTCATTGGAAATATATTCAAGTCTAGTTTTTATTTGACTCATTAATAAAGTCATTTGGACACTCCAACTGTGAGAAAACCTAAATTTCCCAAGGTCACTCCAGAAGTACAGAAATTCTCTCGTGACACCTGTATTTTTGACATTCCTCCAAAACCATGATACCTGTGTAAAAAATGAAGGAGGTTTTTCTTCCTAAACCTATGATCGACAAAAACCTCTCTCACATGTGTCAAATTCGTCTCTGTTTGGTCAGAAACATAGTTTGAATAAAACCTAGCCCTAGGTGTGGCATATGATTCGTCCTTTGGAAAGAATTCTTGGAAAATGATGGAGGCATGATGTTTATGAGTTGGTATGGCTTTATGCTTGCTGATATGACCTTTTAACACTTCTTCAAAAGTGTTAAGCTTTTCCATTACCTCATATGCAGACACTGAAACCGAATCATAGTCTTCTTTGGAAATGATGACCTTGGAACACATGAAACCCTAATTGACCTAGTGGGGGGTTCTTTGACCTCTCTTTGATTGAAAATTGGCTTCTAATATTTAAGTGAAAAATAGAGTATTGACCAAGTGGTGTAATGGATATTCAAAATCCAATGTACTTGATTTATCTAAAGAGCCTATAGAGATAGTTTTGAGACCATCAATTCTTGAGGATTTTTGGAATCATGGGAAAGAGTAGGCTAGTTGGTGATCTTAGGTGCCAAGTGGAGGGGTGAGGCAAAGGAAAAAAAAAAGTGTTGAGGTCATAGGTGGGAGAACATGATGAATATGAGTGGCATGAGCCCATGATGGGGCTTCTGGGAGTGGTAGGCTGACGATGACATGATAGAGTAGTAAAATAGTGAGAAATTTATCGTAAGGATAATGAAGGCAGTGAGATTTATAAAACTCAAAATTTTCATGAATTTTGTTTTTATAAATCTAGGATAAGTATTTATTCATCTAAAAAAAGAAAAAATTACTGATGAATAACACCCTTCTTGGATTTATCTTCATCATTATGGCTTCCTGATGATCCTTCTCCTTCCTTGTGAAGTTTGTATCCTTCTCCTTCAAGTATTTCATTCCTTTCTTGATAAAGGACTCTCACCATTTGAGTTAAGTCAAGGAATGCTTTCCTGAACACTCTTTCTTCCTCCTTGGGATCAACTTCTTCATGGATTTCTCCTTCCCTTGAAGACATGCATATGGCTTCTTCTGCTTCTCTTTGAGGTGAAATTAAAGGTGGAGATAATGGCACTCTTGCCCTCCTTGGTTGAGGATTACTTTGAACTTTCATCAATTGACCTTCTCCTCTCTTAAGCTTTAGCCTAGTAAGCATTAAAACTTCGCAAAATGTTAAAAAAAACCTTTTGCACAAAATTTAAATAGAGAAAATGCTCTAGCTTAACCTAATGCTCTACCTGAGCTTCGATACCAACTTGATCTGAATGGAATGTATTAGTTTTTCTGTGCTAAGTATCCAAACAATAATTAAAATGTGTGCATGAGGTTTACTGAAGTTTACAGGTGAAACGAATGGTTTTATCTTAGTTAAACAGATTTCTGTGTGAGGTTAAAGCATGTAAATTTCTTATAAAACACTGTACAACAGTAAATAATAGAGAATTAAGCATCACATGTAACAATACTCAGCAAATTTGATGAAGCAGTTCACCCCTCCTAGGCTACATCTGCTGGTCCAGCTCCCAATGGCATGTCCCTCATATCTTATTGCTCAAAACTGGTAAGTACATGTGAAATAAAGCCTCAAATAGCTATGATCTCTGTAAAAAAAGCTTCAGAATGCTTGAATTAGTTAGGAATGACTATTTATTTGCAAAAAACAGAGAATGGATGCTCAATACATTGAAAACACCCTAGTGGCCCTAGTGGCTCATTGATCTCTCCTGAAGCTAAACCTGCACAATATGACCTATGATGGCTCTGAAACCTATGCCAATGTTTTAAAAATTTCGAGAATACCAAAAATTGACTATCCATGCATCAAAAATTGGTCGAATATCCAAGGAGTTATGACCAAAACAGTAAACTACCCAATATCCCTTTAAAAAATCCACTAAATGTGGAAAAATAGAGTTAACTCCAGTTAAGTTGGTCATTCCCACCAAATATGGCATGGCCACCATAATTTATGCCAACTTAAAAACTAGATTAGATTAATTAAATGCAAATTAATGGGCGGATAAGCATGCTTTTAATGATAAGCACATTTTAAGCGCTAATGACATAATTAGTGGGCTAACCACGTATTATGGTTAATTAAACACAATTAAAAAAAATCTGTCGTTTCTTTAAGTGCTTGGAAATAGGGGTTTGGTCGCATGAGGGAGGGGCTGGCCCTTCTTGACCCCCCAAATGCGCTATCATAAACATTTAAAATGTACACGTGGTCCAACAGATAACAAGAACAATCCCGTGGAGAGATGGTTGGGCGCTACACTGTCAGGAGGGAGGTCTGCAGTTCAATTCCTATTAACTCAAAAATATTTTTGATATGCCATTCCTCCTCCGGCCTAGGGCCACGTGACGGCCTTCGAGCCTGCCACGTGGCAGCTCTTAATTGGCCCAAAAACCTTATATTAAAAATAAATTTTCCAATATATATATTTTTTGAAAAATTTTAGACAAAGTCCAAAATGGGTCAAAATGTCATTTTTCAGAGTTTTCTGGTCTTTTTCAAACCTTCATAACTTCTGCATACAACCTCTATTTTATGAAACATTCATGGTGCCAGAATCGCAGTGACGATACCTTTCCAGTCACTTAGGTTGCAAACATTGTTGAGCACTTTCATTTTTGAGCATTTTTTAACTATGGACATGATCTCCTGATCAGTGATTTATTTCTCTATTTTACACTATTTTTCATTGTTGTTTATGCTTCTAATTCACTAAAAATAATCTACAAATCATTGAACAAATCCTTAATCCTTATGCAAACTAATGAACTGATTATGCACACGTTTTTAAAACTGAAAGACACGTAGCACAACAAAACTAATACAGTCATTTCAGATAAGTACATTCAAGTGCTAGTGCATTCAGATGATCAACACAAAACAACTTTTACTACTCCTTGGGGAACCTTCATGTATGTAAAAATTCTCTTTGGATTAATAAATGTTGGTGCCACTTTTCAAAGAGCGATGGATATTGATTTTTTAGAAGAAATCGGTCTTTTCGTTGTGATATACCTTGATGATATTACAATATATACAAAAACTGATGAAGAACATTTGGCCCATTTGAGAAGAGTTTTTGAAAAATGCAAAAGGTTCGGTCTATCTTTGAATCCTAAGAAATCATTATTTTTCGTAAAGAAGGAAATATTCTAGGCCACATCATATCTCAAGAAGGGATCAAGATTGACCACAGTAGGATTGAGGTAATACTACAAATCATTATTCCCAAAAACATCAAGGAGCTGCAATCTTTCATTGGAAAGATAAATTTTTTAAGAATTTTATACCAAACCTTGCAGAACTCCTGAGGAATATCACTAACATGCTCAAAAGAGACTCAGGAGTCAAGTGGACCAAGGGAGCTAAACATTCTTTTGACCTGGTAAAGCAAGAAGTCACAAAAGCACCGGTTCTGATCAACCCTGATTTCACCAAGGATTTCATCATTTTTTACTTTTCCTCAGTGCACATAATTGTTGTTGTATTGCTACAGAAAAAGAAGGACAGAAAAGAGTAGCCCATAGCATTTTTTAGTCAAGCTTTGAGAGATGAACCTTTGAAGTACAATATCATGGAATAGCAGGCTTTTGCCTTGATCAAAGCACTGAATGATTTCAGAGTTTACATTCTACATTCACACATCATTGCATTTGTGCCCAATATAGTTTTCAAAGACATCCTAACACAAGATCCTGATGGAAAAAGAGGCAAGTGGATAGCTATCATTTTGGAGTATGATTTAGAGATCAAACCCACCAAAATAATTAAGGGACAGGGATTGGCCAAATTGATGGCTGAAACCAATTTTCAAGCACTAGATATTAGTATGATTCATGCACTAGATGAACAAGAGGAGTTGGCGACTCCACCTGTTGAGGAAGCCTTCCTAAATTCTCCCTGGTACACAGATATATTATATGTTCTATTTAATTTAAATGCTCCTCCTAGTTTGTCCAAAACAAAAGCTAGATTCTTGAAATTGAAAGCTGTAAAATTCTGCATCCTAGAAAATTTCTTGTACTGGAAAGATTTTGGGGGCCTATTTCTTAAATGTTTGCCTCAAGGAGATGCATATAGGGTTGTGCATGAATTTCATGAAGGGGATTGTGGAGGCCATCTCTACTGGAAAATCACTTCTAACAAGATCCTGAGGGCTGGTTTCTATTAGCCTACTCTTTTCCCAGATATCCACAAAATGGTATCTACCTATCATAAATGCCAAATTTTTGAGGGAAAAATAAAGTTGTTGCCTTTGCCCTTATAACCAATCTCTGTTGAGGCTCCTTTCCAACAATAGGGTCTATACTTCATTCGAAAAATCCATCCTTCCTCCTCTGCCCAACATAAATGGATCCATTACTGCTACAGACTACTTTACCAAATGGATAGAGGCCATTCCTTATAGAACTGCTACTGACTCAGTGATTATCAAATTTCTTGAAGCAAACATCTTGTACAGATTTGGTTTTCCTAGGAAAATCATTACAGATCACGCTGCTACTTTTAAATCCAAGAAGATGGTGGATTTTTGCCACATATATCACATTTCTTTGGGGCATTCAACAACTTATTACCCTCAAGGTAATGGACTAGCTGAATCCTCTAACAAGAGACTGGTCAACATCATCAAGAATTTTTTGGAAGACAATAAGAAATCCTGGCATAAAAAATTGGTCCATGCATTATGCAATGACATATTGACAACCAAGAAATCAATTGGCATGTCACCATATCAGTTGGTCTATGGGATGAATGAAGTTTTCCCAACATCCTTAGGAGTGCCAGCCATGAAGCTCATTCAAGAGGTGCAAGATGAAGAAAATGATGTAAAAATAAGAATAGGCCAGACCATTTAGCTGCAACATTCTAGAGAATAGGTGTACAATAGAACTCAAGTGGTGCAAGAAAATATGAAAAAGATCTCTGACAAAAGGTCAAAAGCAAATGATTTCAATATCAGAGATAAAGTGCTGAAGTGGGATTCCAGAAGAGAAGATAAAGGTAAGCATGGCAAGTTTGACAACCTATGGAAAGACCCATAAATTATTCATTCTTTTAGAGGAGATAACGCATTTTTCTTACAAGATATGGATGGAACAGAACTGTTTGGAGGTTTTGTCAATGGCAAGATGCTAAAACATTATTTCTGTTAAAAACTCAGATTAAAATTTCATCATTGCAAATTCCATAGCCTTGCAATTTTCAATAATCCGTTGGACAAGGTTGAAGCCCGAAGTGAAGGCCATAAGCCTATTATGATATGCAAATAAAAAAAAAGGAGAGGGAAGAAAGAGATTGGTCAAAATGTTGCAGAGGAGAAGTATACAAGGCTACTGGTCTTGGTGTTCTTGAACTTCCCTAAACAAAAGTGCCATCCCCAGCTGGAGACACTATTAGAGTCCCATAATTTACAGTATGACAAGGTGACTATGTACTTCCTCTTTGCAAATTTTTCATATTGTACATAGATTTCAATATTCAAAAGTATTTTCCAAAGAAAGATAAAAAGAAACAAAAGAAGAAGAAAAGAGGGTATTTAAAAAAGGAAAAAGAAAGCCCCACACAAAAGATAAGTATTTCTGAAAGTGTTGCAAATCAAAATGGCACTACTATTGAGAAGGGTTTTGTGCAATCATACAGTTTAAGCATGATTGTAAAATTTTGAATTTTTGTTGATACGTTAGAAAATGAATATTTTCCAAACCATTTAATCTTGGCTTATCAATATAGGTAGAAAACGACTTTGGTTCAACAACCAAATCTGAATCAATAAGAGGAATAAGGGATAGGTGATAGGTTAGAAATTCAAAAATAAAAAAATGATGTAAGGGTATGCAAGTCTAAATGCACCCTAAAAGGAGAAAAAATGTTAGGAATTGTAAATTGGGTAGGTAGATTTGTTGAGAAAGGAGAAATGAAAATTTCATGTTATAGATATGCAGCCTAAAAACTGCTTGATTTTTTTCCTGTAATCAAACTGAAAAGTTCAAATTTTTCTCTAAAGGTCTGAGAAGGGATGATTTTTTTCAATTTTAGGACCTTATGGTATGTTTTTATCCTAAGTCCCTGACCACATTACATATCCTTTTACCCCACCCCTTTTTTTATTCCTCTTTATCCTAAGTTTCATTTCACCCCCCTCGACTCTCATACCCCGACCCCACCTCACATCACCTGTCCCGTTGCATCCATGTTAACCATCCCCACTCACCTCCATATATTAGATGGCCCACAATGCTTTTCACGCACGCCGCCCCCCCCCCCCCCGCCCCCACCCCCCCCCCAAACCTCCAAATGTTAATAAAGGGGGGGTCCGAAATGGTGTTATCCATTAACGGCCCATGCTGCTACGTGGCACGCCCATAATAATATGCACCCCCTCTTCGTAATACTGGTCATTGTTGAAGTACCCCTCCTAAATCTGGATGATTTGAATGCAAAGTCTGTAGAAGC
Organism: Pinus albicaulis; assembly: GCA_034641835.2. Lineage (NCBI taxonomy): Eukaryota > Viridiplantae > Streptophyta > Pinopsida > Pinales > Pinaceae > Pinus > Pinus albicaulis. The sequence goes on from CM076571.1 coordinate 418,388,320, forward strand.
TTAAAAAGAGTTGAAGTTCAATTGTATGGGCCCAAATCGCAAAGTTTTAACAAGTAAGCATGAAAGGATTATGATAAAACAACCGAAGTGCAATGTGTGATATGGCTGGGACCTGATCGCAATTGCAAATCTCAAATTTTGCAGGATATGCACAAAGGTTTCGTGATATAATCTCTGAAGTGAGATATGCAACGACGGTGGGACCCGATCGCAATCGCAAATAGCAAGTTTTTCAGGATAGACCCAAAGGGTTTGTGATATAATCTCTGAAGTGTGATATGCGACGACGGTGGGACCCGATCGAAATCGCAAATCGCAAGTTTTCCAGTATAGGTGCAAAGAGTTCGTGATATAATCTCCAGAGTGCGATATGAAACGACGGTGGGTCCCGATCGCATAGCGCACATCGCAAGTTTCAAAAGATAAGTGTGAAGGGTAAGTGTTAAAATCGCTGAAGTGTGATATGCGATGACGGTGGGACTCGATTGAAAGTTTCAAAAGATAAGTGCAAAGGTAAAGTTAAAAAACCGTGAAATGCGAAGTGCGATGTTGGCGTGGATGCGATGTGGTTCAAGATGAAATCTAAAGGTTTTCAAGTCCGGACGGATGAGGTTTTTGCGCTATTTTATGAATAAATAGGCTAAACACGACATGAAGGACTTGTGGTAGAATAAGCCCCGAAAAGGAGCGCAAGAAAAGGAGGTCGATTCGGGGAAAGGGCATTCATTCATAACTAGTGTAATATACCGATAGAAGCGAAAAAGGCAGTAAACACATCATTGTTATCACCAATCAATAAAAAGTGGCTAGCACTACACCAGATTTAATTACCCAATGTCGGGTTTCTGAAAAGCAGGGCCAGATGTCAGAGCCACCATTCGTTGCCTCTTCGTGACCATAACAACCACCTTCAAACCTAATTTTTTTGATCTTAAGAAGAGCCATTGAAGTTTTTAGATCCATGAAGAGCTGCACAAAATTAATTCTATAGGAGGTGTTTTGTTAGATATTTTTCTCGAGCCTTGCATGGCCACACTTGTCTAAATTCAATTTATTTGTGATTAATGAAGCTTGCCAAAGTGGATTAGGGAAACCAACTCAAGTTTTTGTTAAATACTGCTTGAACTTCCATTATGAATGCTTGGACCTTGTTAGACTCTGCGTTGTAAAAGATCATTGTATTGGAGCATTACAGTTTTGAGTTGGGCATCAATAATAAAAGACTATTCACAGGATTCTTGAGCTATGTTAATAGTGATGTTTTTCCTCTATGTTAATGTTTTTCTTCTGTTTTTTCATGTTGTGCATCAATTTATCTAATTTCAAAACAAAAAATTTAGATTAAGATTTGCTGAGCGAGCACCTTAATTTTGTCTGTGTTTGTTATCTTAATGTTTTCTTCTGAAGTATCGTTAAAGAATTCTTAGCTGCTCTTTAGCTATTTCTTAACGCACTAATTTCTCCCATCTCATATTCACACTGCCAGTAAGATCCAGTCTATATAGTTAACTTTCCTTGTGAATGCCCTTGAAAGGTTGATGCACAATTCAGCCTTTTGTGACTCCATAGCCCAATGGATTAATTTTCACAGCTCTATTTGTCCAACCACCCAATCAATCAAGACAAACAACCCTCACAATTTCTATAACTAACCTAATATCATCATTTATAATTATCAAGCTAAATCATAAAAACAGAGAGAGCCCTCTCTGAGTCTAGGAAGGTTAGGTCCTGGACTCCCAAGTGGTTTGATGTTGTCCTCTGTCATTTATTCTTGCCAATCTTATAAATTACAAGGCCACAACAACATCTCTAAATCTATGTTTATCTTTTCGCATTTACTTAGTATAATTATGAAATTGCCATACAAATTATTAAATAACAAATTACACCATGTAAATACAAGTTTACATTTTCACATTTACTTAATACAATCAAAATGAAGAATTGTACTAATTCTTAAATACTATAACACAAAAACTAAAATGCATTATTAAAATTACACTTATCCATACAAAAATATAAATATAAATATAAATATACACCATCCTTAAAAGTTATATTATCCTTTATATATTAGAATTTTGTGAAAACAATTTTTATTAAATATTTTCAAGCTTACTTGAATATAGCACTTACATATACATATATACGGTAGGTGTATAAAAATTATTTGATGAAAGAATTCTATATAATAGATAGTGTATTGGTTAAACGGTCTTTTAAAAATATTATTTCATTGCACACCATTTGCCCAAATATATGACCCAAAATTTTATTGTAAAGGGTTACGAGCATTTCACATCATTTGAAGCATATAGAGTTTGATAAGAATTTATTTTATATCTTTATTTTTTAATAATTGGTAAATGAAATTTAAAAATTAAATTATAATTTTATTATTATTGATTTAAATTTAGATTTTAGTAGTGTATAGAGGAAAAGTTTTGTATATGAATAAATTTGATTTTTAAAGTGGGTGGAGAGCCCAAGTGACAAGAAGGCGCGAGGAAATTGTTAAATAGCTTTATTGAAATTACTTAATAGCATTAAAGTCTTTTTTTATTGGACTGGTTAAATAACTTTATTGAAACTCAATAACTTTAAAGTCTTCATTTATTGAACTTTAAATAATTTTATTGAAACTTAAAGGCCAGATATCAATTTGCTCATACAGAGTTAAATGCCAAATTCATCCCTCAAAGTCTTTGTTTACCAACTTAAGGAGTCGGGTCGTCTACGGAGGCTGTAAATTTGCCCAGACTGCCAAATATGATCAAAAAAATAAATAAACAGAAATAAATAAACAGTGTAATTGGAATGTTTAAATTTAAATTTTTTTATGGTGGAAATAAATTTAGCATCATCAAAAGTTTTACTGATTTTTAAAATGTAATAAAAATAAATATTGTAATTTGAATGTTTAAATCTTTTTTCTTTATGATGGAAATAGATTTAGTACTATCAAAAACTCCAATGATATTTAAAATCTTGAAATTTGACAATTGTAATTTAAATTTACAAAAAAAATTGTCAGTTATTATTAAAATCTTACCAAATTTTTCATAATTTTCCAAACAAATTTGAAATTTATGTTCAACTTAATGGCTCTTTTTTTCTTTCTTTTCACAATATTCTTCATAGGAAATCTATTTTTATCTTTATAGGAAATTTATTTTTATTCCAACTCACAGCGTTTCATGGAAAAAGGATTTTGAACAAAATAAAATGGACAGTAAAAGAATAAAAATAAAAATAAGCTATACCCCAGTGATTTGGAAAATTTGCCTTAATGGTATATGACTGCTCCATAAACACATTATTGGTATAAAAAAATATTAACAATAAATTAAATAAAGTAATTTTATTTTTAATATATATATATATATATATATATATATAGAAAGAACAATTGTCTTTTAGAATATATTTATTTATATTTTACACAGAAAATATAATACTTTTTATAAAACTTTTTCAACGAAATTATTATCACTGCAATTGGATAGGATTGGATTCTTTACTTCACAATACAGAATTATAATTAATAGAATATTTCAATTTATCAATCAGTAAAACTTAAATTGATTGGATTGTAAACCTTAACATTAACTTGAATTTAGCTATATTTAAACTAAGAGACTAAGAGACAAAGACTAGCCACAATGTAGCACTTGTCATTAAAATTATCCATATTGATCAAAATTATATTTATGCTTTGTCTTATTTTAATAAAATGAAAAATAAATGAAAATACACATTTATATGTACATTTATTATAAATAGATACATTTCTTTAAAAGACTGTATTATCCTCTATATAATAGATTTTTTTACACAATTTTTATTAAATATTTTCAAGTTTATTTGAATATAACATTCAGGTATATATGGTAGTTGCATAAATATTATTTGATGAAAGAAGTCGATGGAAGAGATATTGTATTGGCTAAATGTCTTTTTAAAAACATTGTTACATTACATTTCATTTAAGGAAATATATGACATGTTTTTATAGAGAGGGTTAATTATAAATTTAATTGTAAAGGGTTATAAGCATTTCACATCATTTGAAGCAACCAGAGTTGGTAGACAATTATTTCATACATCCACCTTTAAATGGAATTTTACAAACTAGTATAATCATATAAATTAAATCATCGATAAACATATATAGTCGTCATCTCACTATGGTAAAAATTAAAAATATCATAAAAACTAAATTATAATTTCTTTATTATTATTACTAATTATAAAAAATTCTAATGATGATGATGATGATGATTAACATCGACTAAGACCAATGTGGCCTATCTGACCTCAAAAATGAATCTAAGTTTGAGTCTTCAAAATCTTGTTTCTATGATCAAAGAGAAGGGAAAGTGGGACTCTAAGATCACTATAAGTGGGTTGGCTTAATAGGTCAAGAAGATTGGAAGTGTGGAAGATGTTAGAGAATTGAGAGTAGATGTGAGTAAGAGTCATGCAATCTAAAAGGAAGTGTTTTTCATCTTCCACCTGCTTAGTATCACAAATCTAACAAATTCTATCATTCTAGGGAGTCTTGGGAATAGAACATCGTCTGATCTCACTCCAAAGCTCATGAGAATTAGTTCTTATCCTAAAGATGTTCATTTTTTCTTATTGTTGGTCAGTAGAGAGCAGGGAAAATTTTAAGAACCCCCTAAATTTATATGTATAATAAATAGGCGAATCCCCATGATACATAGGAAAAATGGAAGGTGATTTTATTAATAATATAATATGTATATTTAATGTTTTTGCGAATCTCTCACGAGATTATATTATCTTGTAAAATCATGGCGAATCACCAGTACAAATGGTGAATCACTAGTACAAATTGGTGAATCATTGTCTAGTGGAGTTCGGTGTGTTGGTTCCAATGAAGATATGGTAGTTGAACTAGGAGTTGAAGGAAGTGAACCACCGAGACCAAGCATGGCACATGGTGACTCGTGAGGGATGTAGTTCTCGTGCAGTTTGGAAAATGCATTCTAGTTCCGCTAAGTGTAGTTTTGTTGCTCATGCTACTACTAGCATTGATATTGAGGTTGGAGAGGAGTTTGAGGAAACATGGAAGGTTGAGTGCTTTTTTCTTCAAGCACTCAAAAAGGAAGAAGATATATTGATTGATTGAAGAAGATAACAAGGAAAGTCAACTCAAAAAAGAAGAAATGATTGATATGGCCAAATAGGTAGACACGCTGAATGTGGACGCTATGGTTCAACAAGAAATTGCCACCATTCATTAGAAAGGAAAGGATCATAAGGACTCTTTAACATTGGATGGAATCAGGGGCTCAAAGAGAGCTCATGTCTCTGAGAGCTTGGATTATAACAAAGGATTCCCACAAGTGGGACGTGAATTGACTTTGGTTCTTGTTGAACCAAGTCCCAAGGGTTGGAAAAAAGTGCAAAAAAGGGAAAAAAATGAAAATATTAGCTCTAGTTGTCATACTTTATTTTCTTTGTTTCTTTTGATGTTATTTTCCCTGCAGTTCTTAGTCATAAAAAAAATCTTTCTTTTCCTTCTATTCTTTTTAGCTTCATCATGTACTTTCTGATCCTATATGCACACACATTATGTGTGTCTACAAAATATAATTTTATACCATTAACAAAATTTAAGGTTTTTTTTTTGAGGGAAAAAATAAAAAAGAAAAAAAAGAGAGTTGAAGATGAAAAACACTTTATATTAAAATATTTTGTGTACACCCATATTACATCACAATTTCAAAATATTTGTCACAATAACAACATTCTTATCTTTCTAATTTATCAAAATTATATGAATCTTAGAATGTTTCTTTTACTATTTAACAAAAAAATTGAATAATTCCTTATCTTTCTTAATATCTAATGAATAAAATATAGTTCCAATAAATATTAACTACCATCATCAAACCATAACCATATTATAATAAAATTTCTAAAATAATAAAATTACTAAAATAGAATTATATGACAATATTAGTAAAAAGAAGTCCAAAAAAACAACATAATTAATTTCAATGGATGTTTAAATAAAACGGTCATCATCATCCTAAAATATTTAAACCATAATCCCCACATACCACCATAACATAATAGAATTTATTAAAATAAAATATTACATAAAAGATAGTCTAAGTTGTTTGTCATTATCATAACTGGTCTAACATTCTTTATAAAAGCCTAATGGTCGCATAACTGGACCCCCTTATGACAAGTTTCTCAATTTTATAATTGTTATTTAGTGATTAAAAATCATTTTGAAAGGGAAACAACCTCCCACGTATCCTTTACTAGCAAGCGAATCTTTGTTACAATGTCGTGGTCTATCGCACAAATATAAATACTCTTTGTGCATTCCTCCGATTAGGAAGTTTATAATTTATTTGTCAACTGCCATTTTAAACAAATTTATAATTTATTTATCAATAGTTGTCACAAACACTGAGACTATGCTCAAAAGATCATCTTATTCATTCTAATTATTTTATTGGAGCAAATGCCATTCAAATCAAAATGTCAAAAACAAACAGTCAACAATTTATAGTGGGAGTTAGAGGTGGAGAACACATCTCAAGCAATTGCCTGCCAACAAAAATTCAAAAGCTTTGTTGATCTATGAAAATGGCAACTCATGGGTAATAACTCCTCCACTCTGATCTCCTACAACCACATGTACATATTTAGAAAACAATGCAAGAGCAAACGATGATTAATTGGTCATCAAATGGAATTGAGAGTCATGTTCTAATACCTTATTCATAAACATTTCTACCAGGCATGGAAGTTTGAGTTTTAAACATTTCTACCTTATTTGTGGAATTGTAAGTTTGAGTTTTATAATCTACACAATTCAAGTGCCCTAGAGCTTTTCAGGCCACTGAATCTATTTATACATTCAAAAACACATTTTCAACAACAAAAATTCACAATCTCCCAAACAAAAAATATCACGAATTCCAACCAAAAAGTAATAACATGAAATGGTTAATTTCACAAATTCCAACCAAAAAGGTAATAACGTGAAATGATTAAGATACACCCCATCAAAAACATTGTTGCAAACATCCCAATTTTATCACTATTTTTTGGCCTATTTGGTGGTATCTTAATTTTGCCAATTTTTACCAATATTTTCTCAATTTTTATGTTTTTTTACCAATATTTTCTCGATTTTTATGTTTTTTTTTGGTTTTGTAAAATGATTACTGATTTTATCCAAATGTTTGCAACATTGACCGAAAGCATAAGATATAGTTAAAAATTGGAGAATACCTATGCTAATTAAACTAGAGATTTGAAAACTTAAGAGGAGAAATAGAAGTCCCAAGATGAGGGAAGCCAATAGATATAATGGGACAAATAATACATCAGAATTACAAGCAACAGGAGGAACCCCAAAAGGAAATTGTGCTATACAATGGATGCAAACAATGATCTGGGTCTACTCGTATTGGAAGATGAGAAAATATTTCCAGAATGAAGAACAACTTAGGTAGTTGCAATACAATTTGAAGAAAATGTCTTCTCAAAGAACTGGTTATCAAAATCAAACCACCTAAAGGCCCAAAAAGCAGACCACAGTAAAAGAATTAGAAAATATCCAAGGATAAGCTGAAAGAAAGTGAGCTCCTAGCCAACTCAGGGAAGACTCAGACAGGATTTGTGGGTTATGTCACTTACAAGAAACTGAGGTAGAAATGCATCTCATAATCAAAACCCCTTTTAACTATGAGATCAAATGTCATTGTTATTGTCTTTTACATGATTCAGGGGATCCCTTTCCACTTTCTTTGCTATCCTGACCAAATGTGCCTTGCTCTATTCGTGAAATATGGTACTCAGAGACAAATCTCAATCTTTTCTCATCCCATATTGGCCCGAGGCTCCCTATCCACTTTATTTTGCTATCCTGACCAAAGATGCCTTACTCTATTTTTGAAAGAAGCACTCAGAGATAAATCTCAATCTTTACTCATCCCATCTTATTGGCCTGAGACTTTCAGGGGTATCATTTCATAGTTCCAAGTCATCCCCTTTGATTAGGTCAAAAAGTGAAAGGAAAAGGCCCAAAATACTTCATACCATAGATTGGTTGGGCCTTGGGTCTCTTCTCAACCTCCCTCCTCAATGGCCGATTGTTATGATCCATGCCTATGAAAAATTGGCACTCGATGCCACATATTATGCACCACCAAAAACAAACAAACCAGTTTTCGAGACAGAATTTGGACCAAGTCTTGGAATCCAAAATATTGGCCCAAGGTTGCAGCCTTCATGTATACTAACATGACAAAACCTAAGCATAAATAGGATACATTGGGCCTTTGAGATGCAAACTCTGCTAGACCGCTTAGGGAAATATCAAGAATCAACCACTTGTTTCTTCATTGTGACATCTCTGGATGCTACTGAGAGTCGAGACACGGTTCCAAAGATGAGAAGCATTTGGAAAATATATGAGATCTAAAGTTTCATTAGGCGCTAGCTTAAGGAGCTTTTAGACTTGAACTTATGAGCATGCCATGGGGATACAGCACTTGGTTTCATAATATGGAATACATGCAAGGGGCATAACAAAACAAGTCTACCATGGAATCGAAAGAAATATAAAGGTGACCATTGAAGTAAAACCTTGGGGAGAGGAGAGTTGCAGATCTCACCTGCGCATGGCCAAAAACTGGCAGAATGGGGAATCTTGGTTAAGGACTCAGTATAGATTAGCAAGGAAAAGATAAACATGAAGGAAACATAGAATCCCCCTCCATTCCTCCTCCCTAAAATTCAACTTTGACACCATCTCCAAAGGCAATCCCAACAGACCTGGAATTGAGGCTTCATCAGGAATCATGAGTTGAACTTTGTCCATATGTACACCCATAACATTGGCATAATCACAAAAAATATGGCCGCAATTCTGACTGTCATGAAAGACATCCATACTAGAATAAATTTAGGGTTCAAACATGTGACCGTAGAAGGAGTTTCTAACATAATCATCAATATGCCGCATAACTAAATTCCATGGGAGTACCTAATCCATAAATGGCTTTTGGTTACTCCTCTTGCAAATACAACTAGATTAAAAGACTACTTGCAAGAAGTGGATTTCAATCATTATCTATGGGCTGGAAATAAGGCTGCAAATATATTGGAAAACATCAATGAAAACTCTAAATGGGGTGATAAACCCCTATCTTCCAATAGGGTGATCTAGATGCAGGAAAGGGAAAGGGAATGAGCTTCATTTCTTTATTGATGATAATAGGAAGCTTCATGTAAGCAATGGTAGTTCCATTCAGCATAGCTTGGCTCCACCACGTGAATTCCACCTCATCATGAATGAGGTGCTGACATAGAGTAGAGAAGCTTATTGATGGGGAGAGAATGACCTGATAGCATAGAACCTGGGAAGCAAACCTCAGGTTGGGATGGCGAGAGTTGACAGTATTAACATTGCTTGAAAGGGAAAGATGAGACACTATATTGAAAAGCTTTACATCTCAAGGAAATTAATTAAGCATCCTAGAACAGGAAAACCTTCTAGTACTTTTCCTTTTGTAACCCAAAATGGGAATTTATTCCCCGAAACCCCTACCATGAAATCCCAAGGATCGTCCCTTGCCCACACCCCTAACATGATTTTCCAAGGATTGCCACTTTCCCACTACCATGAATTTCCCAAGGATCACCCCTTGCCCCTTTTATTATTTTCTTTTAAAGTATCTATCAATTCACCCTCCCTAGTCGCAGGCCATTAAGGAATCACCATCACATTTATCAGCAGTTCATTTATATCACGTAGGATTTCCCACTGTAGCCTCTCAGCCCTAAGCTAGAATTTTATACTCAGAATTTCTTGAAGATTTCTCATGGTCTCATTATCGATCCTGACCACATACAACACTGTTATCATGGCCTCAGGTCTCCCCTTAGTTGACAATGCACTTGCACCATCTACAGATAAATACAGTAACAAGATTCTACACAGGACAGGATTTGTTGGTTTTGCTCCCTCTCAGAGGTGAAGACAGGGACATTTATTTTGAATAGGTTAGTATAGCTCATGTTAAGAAATCCATTTTCCTCCAGATACTCCATATAGCAGGATTATAGTAGCTTGAGGACTAGATTTATTTTTTTTGCCATCTTCTTTGAGTTGCGGTCTTTATGACGATATTAATTTTATGAAACTTAGTCCCTCCCCTATGATAGTCAATGTCACAGGACTTCATTATGGTAATTTTTTATATGGCCTGTGCAGGGTGAAGAATTTATGGGACACGAGAAAAGTTAAATTTCCCAAGGGATACATGTATGGTTGTAATTGTATGGCCTACATTAATATACTGAAAATATTATTGTTTACCACAAATAACGAAAAGAAAGTCAATTTCTTATATTACAAGGGTAGTGACTGACTGAATCATTTTCAACTGGCAGATACAAGGAAATCTTTGACTATACAATACGAACTGAATATTACTCAATCAATTGCAAGATATTGAGCCAATAGACATGTTAACACATGTCACTAGTGCAGAAGCCAATAGAAATACAGATCCACGTCGACTAGACTAGTGCCTCTTTGGCATTCATAGCTATTATTGCCATTTTATAAACAATTTGTTTGTGTAAGTAGACAAACTCTGTTAGTATAGAAGCTACAGCCAGGACAACATAATTTGTTTTTGAAAATTGATAATACAAAGGTTTATTATTGAATGACAAGTTCATAAGCTTCATTTGGAAATTGCAAATGATATGTGATTACAGGCCCTGGGGGCCCTGCCAAGGTTTGAAAATTGATAATACAAGGATTTATTATTGAATGGCAAGGTCATAAGCTTCATTGTGAATGGAAATTGCAAATGATATGTGATTACAGGCCCTGCGAAGGTAGAACTATAGCAAACATTTTGATCAAGTGGATTCTCTTTCTGCTAATATGAATAGTTTATTTGTTTACTAAGTTTGATTTTACCATATTGCAGACAATAATACCAATTTTGGTAAAAATATCTGTGGCTATTGACATTTGGAAGTTTTAAGAAGTTGTTCAGTCATATGGAACATGTTTCATGGTGGCATCATATCATATATCAAATTGTTTGATGATATCATTATATCATGACACATGTTTGATTTTGCCATCGGATCATGTAAATAGCATTTATAATTTTAGCCACAATTGTAGATTTGTGTCAAAAAACAGATGGGAAACTGTCAATCAACTTAGAAACAAATACAGAGTGGTCACAATTATTGACCTTCACGCTGCAGAAACATCACAGGTCCAGGGTGTTATTATCACATCCACTTAATATACTATTATTTTACATAAAGCACTTGACTCCATTAGTAAATACAAGTCAAAGTGAAGCCCTTTACCACTTCTCATTTAGAAATTCCTATTAGCAATGTCATTAATTGTTCATTTATCTTTTTACATTTTACAGATTTACTCAATTGAAAGATAAACCACAACGTAATGTCCCCAACAAATTATCAGCACCTTGTTCAAACTAAATGCACACTGGCTTATTTATCACATAGAATAAAACCATTCACATGTGAATTCACATCTCAAGCAGATCAAAACACATGAATACAACAGCTTGGGTAAATTGCTTTTTTCTACTATTTAATTATAAGTTAGAAACTTGCAATATTAAAATATACTTCCTCTTAAAGTTAGAGTGGCTGAGAATCAGCCGAGCTGTGGTCTATCAGCTACATGGAGCTGTTGAAATCCTGACAGGCATGCTCCCTCCTTGCGTTTGGTTTGTGTATGTTATTGATATTGATGTGGCCTTCATGCAATTATCAAGATTACAAAATGTAACATTCTTCATTCAAGTAAAGGAAGGTGAGACAAATTATTCCCAGGTCTACCATTTATCCAAAAGATGGATTCCCACTATAAAAAATTAAAACCATCTGAAGGAAAATAATTATGAATTTGAGCTTGCAAAGCTTAATGCTCATGCATAAGTCCATGCTTATTTGGTACCAACATTATCGCTAGGGCTTGAAAGGTCAGCATCACATTTTTTATCAATATTCAACCACTTAAAATATTTCTCACAGCTGGGTTCTAGTGATCTAGGGTAATTTCCAAACATTTTATCTTACAAGTTACGAGATACATGCAAGTTCTGAACATACTACAAAAACTGCAAGGGCATTTGCCAGTGTTTCCTCAACAATAAGATGACACGTCAAATTGGATGCTAACACTGGCTGATAAGCCATGTCTGGAAAAAATGAACAAAATTAGTTGGACTAGTGTCTCTTTGGAAGACATGGCTATAAATGTGATTAGTAATTTTGACTAATTGATGGATATTTCAAGCACAATAGTTACAAACCAAGTAGTCACTCTAATTAGATGGTTAGCAGTAGTAGAAATTTAAAAGGCCAATGAATAAGTAAAATATGTTATTTATAATAGGTGTGACGTCATTAGAACAATCAGTCAAGCATGGGTTCATGATGAGAAACAAAACTTTCCTCATGCATTAGGCAATCACATTGGAAGCTGCAAGCATATTAAATTGCCAGGGGATTACTCCATATTGAGGAACGCTATTAACGAATATAATCCAAGCTATCAAGATGTGTAGACAATTTAATATCAAAGCATCCATGAGTCAAACAAAGATATCCAGAGGTGAGAATATTAGATATCATCTACTACCAATATACTCTACATGTACATTATTGCTGCTACCATACACTATTATTGCTCCTCCAACTATTGCCGCCATTCACAACTGCAGTTGCCACATGATCATCTTCTGGAAGCATATCTCTCATATTTTTACAAATTTTATTGTAATTTGTTCATGTACATCTTCTGGTAGCATATCTCTCATATTTGTACAAATTTTATTGTAATTTGTTCATGTACATCTTCTGGTAGCATGTATCTCATATTCGTACAATTTTTTTTTCACGATAGAATATGAATTTTGATGTTTTTATCTACCAAAAAAATGTTCTATTTATTCCACCTGTGCTTTCAATTCCATTGATTATGAACACTAAATAAATTAATTGCATTCCTTTCCAACATGCATAAATAACTTACCACACCCACTCATAGAAAATCTATCTATGCTCATGGGTTATTTATTCATGTCACAAGTGAGATTTTTCTCTCCAAGACTATGTTGTGAGTTGATTGTCCAATCCTTCAAAAACAATGATCAAGAAAGTGTAAAAACTGCGCAAAAAAACATTTGTATTAGGGTAAGCTCATAAATTTAACAAAGAATTGTTTTTTTCCTCTATAAAAGGATTTGATCAGGGGAAAAATTTTCAACACTTAGTTGTTTGACATTCAGGATAATCTCTTAAGTGCCCTGTATTCTCACATCATGGAATTTTAAACTTGTAGCCTTGCATCACAGAACTTGAAGCTAAGCAAGCACAAGTGTTGTTAGCAATAAAGTTGGATATTTACTAGTATAATCAATGATATAACAGTATCCATATGACAACATATTCATTGGGTAGGTATGTTTGTAACTAACATATTTACGATTTAATTTCATTGTTTTCGGCTTTTATATTTGATTCCCTGTTGGAACCTGTGTCTCCTGTCCCCTAAAATTAGGGGGTATCCTAACTGTCCCTGAACTTGGACCCACTCGAGATTTTCTGCAACATATATACATGCTGTCCAACGCATGCTCCTATGAAAGTCTTTCTACGAACTTGCAGAGATGAGGTCCTGTGAATGTGAACCGTAGGCTCTTATTTTTCTAACCAGCTTGTAAGAAATCTTGTAGTCTCAAACTGGATACAATTCTGGGAGTAAGGCTCTAAGGGGAAAGCTATAAATAAATACGCTTACAAATGATTAGAATTTTCTTTTCAGAACAAGTATGCTTGTATTGAATCTTGAAGCATAGTATTGAGTCGGAGACTCTGTCCATGGATGTTATTCTTGTGGGTAGATAGGATACAAAATGAAAACAGTAGTTGGACTACTAGAACGTTGATCCAGTGCAGCAAGAAATAGACATAAATTATATTTGATTGAATAATTTTCTTTAATACTCACAATAGTTTTCAATCTATTTTAACTTTTACTAATAAACATTAACTTTGTGAACATAAACATAGGCACAAAATATGTAAATCACTACTAATGTTACTAGCACAGCATTTCTTGCTCTAATTCAATATGTTACTCTTATAAAAATCTTCAAGTAGGTTCCCCTCGAATAAACAAGACATGTAAATCATTGCTAACGATTATCCAGTGCATTTTGTCCTCAAAAGGCACTGAAGCCAAATGACAATTCTTTGTGGAGTCTATTTTTGTTTGGTCACTTTTAGAACTTTAGGCAATAAATTGGCTAAAGGAATGAAATGCAGTGGCTGCATACTTGCAGATTTTCACCCTGTTAAGAATAGATTAATGTCCTTTTGCCCAAACTTCATCCCTTTCTCTGATTTTGTAAAAGCTAGGACTATGTATAATGTTCTAAAATTGTATAACCTATGTATTTGGAGTATTCCATCATATCTTTAATCTGAAAAAAGGAAATTAATAGATTTTCATTTGCTCCAGCCAAAGATATTAACTTTCATACCTCGTTGTGTGATTTATTTACCTTCCATTCTATTTGTTTGTAAGTCATCAACTATGGGCTTGTTCAATCCACATAGTATTGAATGAGACTGCATCATTTAATTATCTTGTCTCCATCTTTAACAAACTCCTTCCCGTGGTTGATCATACAACATCTATTGAAATGGACTAGTCCGTATTTAAGAAACAAATAATTTTTTAATATTGCAACTATGTACTGGTTGAACTCTTTCTATCCTCGACAATTGAATATAGCCAATTCAAAAGAACTTCAACTTGAATTTATGCAGAAGGAAAAATTCTAGACCGAAGTAGCCTAAAAAATTATTCAATCTATCCAGGGTATATTGTTGGCTTATAATTTGGCCCTTGAATCACTAACGTGTGAGGTCTAGTACACTGTTGACTACCGACATTTTACCCATTAACTTTGGAGCCCCAAGGCAGCAAAGGGGGTTGTGACACCTTTCCAGCTAACTTACAAAGGAAATTTCCTAGAATTAGAGAAAAAAAAGCCATGACATTCATCACAACAAAAATGTTCATACCTTAATAAAGGACACAAGCCCTAAAAGTTATCTCAATCGGTTGAACCATCCACCCATGCACCCAAGGCATCTTGCAAACAGGAATGCTATAGGGCACATTCAAATTCATTTGAGCCCCTCAAGATTACTAGTTGCTATTGTGGCTAATAGTTGAGTGAACCTCCATCAAGATACTTCAGGGAAGAGGAGGGGATCCCGCAAGGTTTTCCTTGGAAAAAAATAACAAAAGACACCAATAATATGGGAGCATCTATGACCATCTAACAACTTCTGAAATATGATAAAGAAAAATGCATGATGATGACAAAGTAAACAACCAGAGACATGCCATGTAGGAATTTCAACAACATTTCATTATGTTTTCCGTCATAATCTTCTCACTAAGTGCATAGCTGAAATTTCATTTATACTGTTAAAAAATATTTACATGATCAGACGGTTGTAAACAATTTCACATGGTTGCATATGGCTCTATCTTGTCACAGATTCCAAGTTGCAGTGGCAGTGCATGTTTGGTCATCGTTGCTTTGTAACTCTGACACAATAATTATAGGGCAACTTACCCAATTTTGCATAAGTACAAAAACCCATCAAACATATATACAAGGACTGAGATCTATCTAATTATCAAGAAGAAAATGCAATGGATGCTTAGATAGCATAACTATTTGACATTGCCCATATAGCATTGTCTTGTTGCAAATTCCTAGTCGTGGTGGTAGTGTGTGCTTGGTCGTTGTCACTCTACAACTCTGACGTAGTCACAAGGTAAATTTAACCAATTTTGAGTAAGTGGAAAACCCATCAAACATATACAGATGGACTGAAATCTATCTAATTATCAAGAAGAAAATGCAACCGATGCTTAGATAAAATATGACAACTTGAATTTATACCAAAATTTGAATTCCATATATAAGCCTCAAGGTAAATAATCTTCAATCAGTGACATTAGGCCTGAAAAAATGCCATTTACATATGGATAGAAAGAAAGAATGCAATATATGAATGGAAATCAGCGAGGAAATGCCAAGATTTTATTAAGTTTAAAAAGATTAAAATTCAGCTACTATAACTGCACTGTTTCACAAGCCGTTAAAGCCAACTGGAAATACAAGCAGGAAAATATAGAAACCAAAGGTTCTGTACTACTATCCCAGGGTCTTGGTAATCATTTCTCCATTAGCCGCTTGCTGCAGCTACGTCCCCGTCGCTAAGATATATATAGTTGTCTTAAGATCATATCATCTCCACATGTTTATTAAGGTCCCAATATACCTGTCTAGAATTGTCATCTTGGGGAGGGGCTGCAGCTCTGGAGGTAAGAATTTTATCATGCATGCCAACAATTGCAGAAAACATCTGATATTCCAGCAAACGGTGGCATGCTTTAGATTTTATTTTGTCTTGAAAGTTGAAACCACTTCCCACATTTGACATTTTGATTTTAACTTTGAACTTGTGAACCTCAGGATTTAACCTGCAACTGGATAGTTATTACGCACCATGTTCTCACTGTCGTTTATGAGGTCCACACTGGCCATTTAAACATGTGCACATCCTACTAGCATACATGAAATTTTGCAAGAATTCACTGACAACTGCATTGAAGATGTTTTTCATAAATAAGCTGGGCAGTAACAAGATCAAAAATTTTCGAACCTACAGACTTGAATACCGTAATCTCCTATGCCCGACTCCTCCCACCCTTACTACCCCTCGCTAGCTCTGCCAGAGTACCCACAACATCCTCGAGCCGAAGAAGTCCTCTGAAAAAAGCCCCAATTAATTTTCCAGCCTCTTTCAATGCAGCCTCACAGTCTACAAAGACTCTAGCCCTTACAAGAGCTTCATCATCACATTCCCTCATCGATGGAGCAAAGGATCCCACAAGATCCAAGTGAGTCACAGGCTTCATAAAGGCACCATGGATTAGTGGAGACTCTGAACTTGTGGCACAACTTATCACATCTGCAGACCCAATAATGGCATTCAGATCATCTCCCCCACATACAATCTCAACAGAACCCAACCCCACTCTGAGTTTTTCAACTAGGGCTTGGGCTTTGGAAGGGGTTCTATTCCATATTATGACTCTTTTCAAGCTGGGTCTCACAGAGAGATGCACCCTTATTAAATAAGGGGCAAGCTGACCAACACCCACCATGGCAAGAACATGGGCATCTTGTCTTGCAAGATATGATGCAGCTAAAGCCGATATACATGAAGTTCTCCAGTGGGTAATCTTTGTTCCATCTATAAATGCCAAAGGGCTTCCAGTGAATGAGTCTGAGAGCAGATATGAGGCATTTATGCTGGGCATACCCATGTGGGTATTATGAGAAAATGTAGTGACAAGCTTGACTCCTATATAGGGGGTTGCGGGGGATTGAGACCATGCATGCGTCATAAGCAATTGGCCAGGTGGTGCATTTCTGTTGGTGTTGTCATTGATGCAGAGATTTTAGCGTTTAGGACAATTGATTGTATCATTTGAGATTGATGATTGAAGATTGTGTATTAGAATTGATTCAGTAAGAAATTTTCTTACCTAGTCAGAATCTATGATAATACATTTTTGCAGATGTTGCTGGTCATTTTGGTTTTGTAGATGGCCCATATTGAATCCCTCCATGTTCATGAGTCCTTCCCTCTACTAATATTCTTTTGGATCACTACATAGGAGCGTCGAAAATCATAAATCCCACTGTTAAATGTCAAATTAATGTCAATTTAGGCAGTTTAAATTAAGTTTGCAAAGATAACAGAAAAATAGAAGGAGTTTTAAACTGCAATAATGACACCAGGTTTGACAGCTAAATGGTAGGAGTTTTATACTGCAATATTGACACCAGATTTATTGCCACTATGCCCACAATTTGGTGGAGTCTGAGAGCGAGCTTGTACATGCGCTTGAGGTCGAGTGCGTAGGCTGTGGTGAGTGTTATCTCCCACAGCACCAATACCATCTCTGTTATATACGGACTATGGAAGGGCCCTAACACCGAACGGACCAGAGAGGGTCAACCTCGCTCAGCCAGCAAGAAGATCGGTGTCCAGCCACCTTTCCTAACCATTGAAAAAATGGGAGCGAATCACTCTAACCCCTCCTTTCAACACTGTAAATTCAGGCTAATGCCATGGAAATATGCTCCAACTAAAAAAAATCGGGGCGAATTTCATTTTTCTAGTTTTATGCGCCCTTTTTTGGTGGGCTACTATTTAATAATTAATTATTTTTAAAATATTTATTGGGCTAACTTTATTAAACTATAGAAAATGGGTTTTATATAAAAAATTCGCCCTATTAAAATTGAAAATCCCTTAAAATTCGCCTTTGGGCTAAAATTCACCCCTAAAATTTTCCCTGGCAGAGAGAGATAATTTCGATTATCAAGAGTGATTTTGATCACTTCCTTATAATATACAAGCTTCCTTTTACCCTCCAGCTCGTGGTCCTCCCACAACTTGCCCTTAAACTTGGAGGTAATAGTATTCTTGACACTATATTTTCTTCCCATACTGAGCTCCTCCTTAATTCACCAATGGTTGAGCCAAGACTGCGCATCCTTATGCCACCCGCACTTGATGCGAAGGTGGGAGTTTTGACTAAAGTTAGAGGAGATTTTGGGGAGCCTTTTGGATTCCAAGTTGTAAAGCTTCTTCTTATACATAAGATATCTAAACATAGCCATACTTTCAATGGGGGACAAACTAGCTTCGATCAAGAGGATAGGATAGGGAGTATTTCCCTTGATCTTTAGGTTGTAGGTTATGAATTGTTTTTGAATCATCTCAATATTCCTCCATGACTCTTTGGATATACTGCAACCCCAAAATTCACAACCATATAAGACAACAAGGGTGTCAAGAGTCTCAAAATGGAACCTATTTTTACTCCAAATGTAAATATCGACCGACTTACACTTGTTTTCAAGCTCATAATAAGTTTTCTAGCCTCCAATAATCATTTTCTCGATGTTATAATTCCAATTAAGTTGGTGAGGGAATTCAATGCCCAAATTTTTATAAGAAGAAACATACTCTAAGCACTGGTTATTATAGATGAAACTACCATGGCTGATCTCTTTGGATTTAATGATCATTTCTTTGGTCTTGTCAGTATTAACTGTCATACCCATCTTGGAGCAGTAGACATGAAGACTCTGAAGCTAATTATCAAGGTCATCATGGATTTTTTCAAGAAGAACGATATCTTCGGCATAAAGGAGAAGAGTAATGAGAACACCAACAAGCTCGATGCCCTTGCATCCCGTAGATTCCAGACACTCCTCAAGCTTATCGATGTATATGCCAAAAAGGATAGTGGATAGGGGAAACCCTTGCTTACTTCGATATTGCATTATTTATTTAAACCACCCCTCGTTGGTCTTAAGCTTGGTAGTGATGGTATCATAGAGAAGGATCACAAAAATCCTCAACTCAAGAGGGACCATGCTCTCTTTAAGTCTCTCCCAAAGCTTATCTCGAGGAAGAGTGTCGAAAGATTTTCTAAAGTTCACAAAACAACAGAAGAGATTGGATTTACTATTGTGACATTCCTCTGTAATGATTCTGAGAGTGACAAGATGGTCGATAGTCGAGTGATGTCTCCTAAAACCAAATTTTCCTTTAGCTCTTTTTCCTTGGCTTTCAAGCCAAAGGCTAAGCTTATTTTCCAAAATGAGCCCATAAATCTTGGCTAGGATGTGGCTAATCATAATGGTCTTGTAGTTAGACAGAATTATTTTGTCCTCATTTTCAAAGATAGGCACAATAAGGCTTTGCATCCAAGGCTGATGGAAGTCATGTGTTACAACCAACTTGAGAAGCCTGTGGAGATGAGTAATGAAGATATATCTTCCCATTTTAAGGATCTCAGCTTGGTATCCTTTAATGTCTTTAACTTTCCCATTAGTGAGCTTATTAATACCAGACTCAATGTCTTCCAAAGAAAATACATCCTCCTCAATTGGAGTGATTAAGGTGGTGAACATAGTGTCTGGGGAGTCATATAACTTCTTAAGATAGTTGTCCCAGTTTTCTAAGGGGATAAAATTATTATCTTTGGTTTTATGAACAAGAACATTCAGCCAAAATTTTCTAGGCACAACTTTAAAAAGGTGGAGAAGATAATCTTGTCTTTTATTAATATAAGCTTTTTTCTTCTTCTTGATGATATTTTTGTATAGATTGATATTCTGAAGCTTAATGATTTCATTAGGAGCATCTATGATCACTTTCTTGGCAATTTTACAATGTTTTTCATGCCATGGATTGGAATTTATATTATTTTTTTTAAATGAAGTCTTATTAGAGAACTTGCTAATGGTATTGGAAAGGATAGTAGTGAAATGGTAATAAATTTAATCGATGTTGTTATTATAAGTCATGGATCCTAAATCCATCTTTAAATCCCTTAAGAAGAGGTCAATTTTACTTCTATTGAAGCGAAAAAGTCGTTTACTTTCATTGGTCTTCTGTATGTAGGTGGTATGCATAACAAGATTGAGGGATAGAGATAGAGGTATGTGGTCAGAAACAGGCTCAAATCCATTAAGTAGCTCAAAGTTTGTAATACGGTTGAGGATGAGGAAGTAAAAAATCACATAATCTATGACACTACTACCCAGCCCATGGAAACAGGTCATATTACCATAGAGGGGCCACTTTTCAATACCATTACAAATTATTAGGTCTTGTGAACTCCAAAGTTTGAGGAGCTCGGTGCCGAATAAGTTCTCGATTATGTCTTCAAATTTTCTCTTGAATTTATTAGCTAAGTTACTATCTTCATCAAGCCAGAAGGGGTCTGGGTTAGAGTCGTTACTAATGTATTGGCTTGGTTAGTAGTATTTATAGCATTAAAGTCCCCAAGAAAAAGGATATTACCTTTATTCCTCAAGTTGAAGATGTCTTTTTCTAAACTATTGAAAGGACAATTCTTATCCAAGTTTTTATTCTTATAGGAGGTAGAGTTGATAGGAGTGAAATAGCAGATGGAAAGAAAGATCCTATTGGTGGTAGAAGCAGAGATTTTGATCCAAATGTATTGATTGAAGGGGTTGATTTTATGAAATTGGATGTGAGAGGAAACAATGTTCCTTAAATAGCAGGCTATGCCACTGTTTTTCAATTTAATTGTCTTAAATTGATTGCATAAATTATTGACCAGGGCTTGTAAACTGACGAAGTTTAGTGCACTATATGTGCTAGAATTATTTTCTTATTAAAGTTAAACTATATTATTAATGTAGATCCTCACACTTCTATATCTCTCTTTCTAAAATAGAAAATTGGCACTCTTAATATAATCCCAAACTTATAAGATATTCTCACACTTACATAATGAAACTAAAGAAATCCTCTCACTTGCAAAATGAAATTATAGCAACTTCTGAAATTAATCTAAAGAAATCTTACTTCTACAAGCTAGAACTCATAAAACGTGTAGAGGGATAAGGTTGAAATGTATGACAAAGGGTCAAGCGTTAATGTCATAACACGCAGCGGCATGGCTACGGGAGGAGTTGAGGAGAAAGCTGTGGCTGAATCGCTTATCCAAAAAGTAGTGGTCAAGTAGGAAAGCATGGACCTACAGAAGGAGAAGGAAACCTTCGTCGCACCCCACAATGACTTTACAAAGGATGAGGCATCTACATCCAAGGCTCCAATGCACCTCAAACTAGATGACGAAGTTAAACCATTTCTTCAAGCATGTATGAAGCTCTGCGCAACCAAAAGGCAGTGGACAATCTTCAGACACTAATAGATAGATGTGCAGAAAGAACTGCCCCTCCCACATAAGTTAAATATGTTCACAAATTATACAAATATAACAGGCACACGGGTCAAGAAATGCGGCTTACTGCGCAGATCGACGACTATGAGATGGATCAGGTCATCTTGGACCTGGGATTGGATGTGAACGTCCTACCTAAGTAGACATGGAAATAGATGGGAGAACCTAAGATAGAATGGTCTACCATATAGTTGCACATGGCTAGCCAATAGAAGAGCATACCATTGGGGCGGCTGTCGAAGATTATGGTAGATATCATAGGAGTTAAGGTACGCACTGAATTTGAACTAATTCAGATTATGGACGATGTAGACCCTTACCCTGCACTTCTAGGGCTAGATTGGGCTATAGATATGGGAGGTATTATCAACCTAAAGAAAAGGAGCATGGTGTTTGAGAATGAAAGTACATGAGTGATAGTTCCGCTAGATCCTACTGAAGGAGAGCAGTATATAGAACCAGCGCGCGAAGAGGAGGATATGGATCACCTCTATAAATTAACTGCTCGAGATGAAGATTGGATCAATCCTTCAGCGGATGGTGTTCTTTGCTCGGAAAAGGACAGTGAAAGTTTCTATGACTCTAATGGGGAGATAGAAAATTGGTAGAATTGGTTACATGATGTCTTTGTGTTGCGATGTCTTAGGATCACAAGGAGATTCCGGTACATTTCCTCAGAGGTAAGAGACTTACCCTACTTTGATGGTTCGGGTAGCATTAAGGAGTTTCTGCGAACCTTTGAAGCTAAAGCCCTAAGGGAACAAAGGATATGGGCCCTTAATCTCGCCATGCACACAACTCCTGCAAGGTGGTGGGACACGTATACAGGAGCATTTCAAGATTGAGAAGAGTGTCGTGACATGATGATATTATGGTTTGAACCTCCAACT
Source organism: Pinus albicaulis (assembly GCA_034641835.2). Classification (NCBI taxonomy): domain Eukaryota; kingdom Viridiplantae; phylum Streptophyta; class Pinopsida; order Pinales; family Pinaceae; genus Pinus; species Pinus albicaulis. The sequence goes on from CM076571.1 coordinate 418,411,177, forward strand.
CACCTGCACGTAAAATATTTCTTGGGGCCACGCGACCTGCATGAGCACTTGTCTGCGTGGATGGGAGAATGGGGTGAAAGAACTAGAGAGGAATGGGTCCACTTGTTCATTCGTGCCTTGGGGCCGATCCTGACCGCATGGTACTTAGACGCAGAACTACATCAACGCACTCACCACTGAGAAACTTTGAAGGATGAGTTTGTAGGGACATTCAGGTTGATAGGAGGAATAGAGGCACTCGATGAAGCTCTGCAAAACATTGATGCCTTAGTATTCGATGAATCACGCCCATGCATAGCACATGGGGTACCAACATGGGAAACACAAATGCAGTATATTGTCAACTGCCGCAATTTATCAATTCGAAGAGTGCGATGACAACCCACGAAATGTGTCTATCCTGAAATTGGAGGGAGAGAACGTAGTTGCAGGACCCCCACTACAGACTGTCGATGTCACTAAGCCTCTGAAGCTGCGAGAATTCAATATTGGAACGGAAGCGAAACCTAAGTAGCTAAAATTGGGGACTATTGGGATGATGACACTGTGGGAAAAGTTGCAGAAATCCTCACGGAATACTAGGACTTATTCCCAACGAAATTCTCACATCTCAAAGGGATCACGGGGAACCTAGGAGTCATACGCATCACTATAAAACCATATGTGCCCCCTGTAAAGCAGCGGCCTTATTGATTGAACCCCAATCACAAACAAAAAGTCAAGGAAGAAATTGGAAAATTGCTTGCTGCAGGTATCATTGAACCAGTTGAACAATCAGATTGGGTCAGTCGTATGGTGGTTCAGGAGAAAGAACTAAGGGAGAGATACAGATGTACTTTGAAATGAAAAAATTGAATGATGTGTGCATACATGATCCCTTTCCTACTCCATTCTCAGATGAAATTCTTGACAATATAGGGGGGCAGGAGGCATACTCATTCACTGATGGGTTCTCGTGCTATCATCAGATCAGGATTGCACCTAAAGATCACAAAAAAACCATGTTTTCCACTTAATGGGGTTCGTTTCAGTATATCGTTATGTCGTTTGGACTCAAGAATGCCCCTGCCATATTTTCACGGGTACTGGTTTCAGTATTTAAGGAATTTATCCGTAGGTTCTTGGAAGTATATTTTGATTATTCGACTATATTTGGGTTAGTCAAGGATCATGTCTCGAACCTGCGCATGATGCTCGACGCCTACAAAAAGCACCAAATTTCCCTGAATATCAAGAAGTGCATAGTCTGCATACCATTTGGGATCTTATTGGGTCACATAGTTTGTCGACAAGGGCTGATGGTCGACCCTACCAAGGTGGCGGTTATCATTAACCTGGCAGTTCCTACCATTAAGAAACAGTTGTGCTCTATCCTCAGACACACAGGCTACTATAAGAAGCTTATTAAAGGGTACGCACTGTGTTACACCATTTTTTTTTCATCTAAACTATTATCATTAGATGGATCCAAGTACACCATGTAAGACCAATTTTACCCTAAGTAAAATTGCTTTCACTATGTGAAATAACTTAGTAAAACACCTTTATTAAGTTGTGTATGGTCTAATAGGAAACCCCAAAAGGAAATAATAAACAAACCTATATTTGTTTATATTTCCTCAAGGAATAATTAGTTAAACATCAATTTAATTATTATTCCTGGTCATATTTAACCCAAAACAAGGAAATCAATTAAATAAATCCTTATTTATTTGATTATTTCCTAGGAATAAGTTATTTAATCCTTATTGAAATAATATTCCTAGTTAAATTTGACTAAATCATTTATAAATAATTAAATAAATAATTATTTATTTAATTATATTTCCACCATTTCCTTAAAATAATAAATAAATCATTTATTTATTTATTATTTATAAATAAAGGAATTGACCCCAGTCAAAAATCCTTTTCCCTCCAACAAATATAAATAAAATATTCCTAAAGGGTGGTTCTAGAATTTGATTAATAATATTTTATTCATGCACCAAGTTCTAGACTGCCCTAATATTTTTTTATAAATAGAAGGGTTTTCCCATTCATTAGTCACCTTTCATTGCATTAGATCACTCTAGATCTATACTTGGTCACATTCTCCATTTTTTCCTTGTGAGCTCCCTTTGAGTTCTATGTTTGTCTAGGTTTCCTACACCAACAAGAGAGAGAAATTTTAGATCTGAAATGTTGAGGACTTTCAAGAACCCATCCCATTGAGGAGAATCGGAAACACCTTTCTTTTTTTCCTCTCAGGTTCCCTCTTTTTAATATAAAAAATTCTTTCAAATACATTGTTCTTGTCTTGTCTATTGGATGCATGGAGCTACATTTTATTTTTACTGCATAATGTATTTTATGCTTAAATCTGGATTTGTGCAGCATTATTTGGATCAACTAACTACAGACTTAAAGATATTGGTAGCCATAATTGATGTTAGGGATATTTGTTATACGTAGCTAAAGTGGTCTTTTCCGACGAAAGATTCATACTAACAATTGGAGACTCCACACGGGTTTTATTCTTTTATTTTGCAACCGTTGTCATTTTATATATTCTTGCATATCCGGCTATTTCGGACCTAGGATTTTCTCTTGATTTCTTTTGTTTTCTATTTTATGGTTCTTTTCACCTCTAAAAAACCCCAAAACATTAAAAAATTTAACTAGTGTGTTTTACAGCCCCTATTACTTGAGTGAGACATCGGCCCATAATTTGAGACGACAACTTTGTCCTTTCTTGAGACCCGGATACGCAAGTCGCACTTATTAAAAACCTTGGCTTGGATTGGAGATACTTTCACCCCAAACACAGCTGACTGGGCCAAGCGGAGGTCAAACCCTGCGACCTACACTTTTTTTGCAATTTTCAGCAACATGGGTTTATGCAGGAAACTGTCAGGGGTTTCAGCCCTCAGTCTCGCCTATTTGGACTTTTTTGTTTCTGATCTGTTTCACTCAGCTAAGTGGGAATCTTTCCCTTTAGGGCTTTAGTACCCTCCACTTTTTGTGGGAAAGTTTTAACTGTTTCAGACGTCTGACTTTTCAGATTTTCAGCCTTCTTCTTTTCAGATCTGATACCTCATTTTCAGATCCCTCTACATCAGCTCTTCTCCCTTTCAAATCACCTCATATAGTTTTGTTTGGGTTTACCTCTAGGGTCACCTCCTTGTCCCTTCTACCTTTAGTTGATTCTCTCTTGTGTAGCAGAAACCTTGCCTCTACCTTTTTGTTGTTTTCTGCACCTCTTTTCAGCAGATTTCTCTTTTAGATCCCTATCCCTCTCGACCTTAGATCTATTGGCCTCTTTTTAGCGTGTTTTGATTAGATTTTTTCCCTCTTCTAGACTAGTTTTGAGAGACCCATCTTCTTGGGTTAGATTTATGCATTGTTAGCTGATAATTTCCTGTTATTTTAGTCTTATTTATTGTTCTCGGCATATTTATTTTCAGTTACGAAATATACTTTTTCTTTTACTCTCAAAACATCTGGGTTTAAAAATTAAAATTAACACACGCCACACACTGACCCTAAGTGAAGAAGAGCCTGGTTAACACTACCTGGCAAAGACTTTAAAATCAATTGACGTTGCACCTCTCTACCCTTGTTTCGACATTGACCTCACTTGATTTTGCACCTCCTTGCCTTTGTCGGTTTCTTCTTCCCATCATCATTGCGCCTCCAAGGTGTTTATACTAGAGACTTCTTGGCCTTCACCCTCAGTTTCCAGTTGGTCAACTTCCTCCTGCCCATCTTCATCGAGTTAGTCCTCCCTCAAGTCTGCACTCCAACTCTTCTTCTGATTTTTCGGGTTCTCCCCCTACTCCTGGTTCTCCCCACCTTCACCATGTCTAGTTCAGGGCCTAGCGCTAGCGGCAACCCCAGTTCTACTACTGGATCCATTTCCAGTGGAACCACTACGGGAGCTACCTCAACTGTCCCTTTGCTCCCTTATATGGCTGGTCTCAGTCTCCCCGATTTTAATCAGTTGATCAATGATCCTATCCGCCATGATGTTAGTTGGCCTGCTATGCCAACCAAGCTCCCCTCCGACATTCCCAAGTTCGAAGGCCTTGCTAGTGAAGATCCCTCCAACCATATCTGATCTTTCCATATGTGGTGTTCATCCAATTCCATTACCGATGATTCCATCCATCTTCGGTTGTTCCAATGCACGCTTACAGGTGAAGCTTCTAATGGTATGTTGACCAGCCTGCCTCTTCCCATACCACATTTGCGACCCTTGCCCGCGCCTTCTTATCTTATTTCCAGCTTCCCCCTCGTTGTGACACTGGTATCGAACTTTTGACTTCTTTCCGTCAATCGTCTACGACCCGCCTATTCGATCATGTTAAAGAATGGCGGAGAAGAAAGAGCCTATGTCAAGCCCCTACCTTCGAAGACCGTGTCTACATGGACTGGTTCCTTAGATCTCTCTTACCAGCCATCGGCAAAGATGTCGCATCCCATTTTCCTCAAACCGAAGAAGCTGCCCTACAAATAGCCTTGAAATATGACCTGATCTATGCTCAATCTGGTTATGTTTCTACCGTCCTTCTTGACCTCCCAGACCCGGTGGCACTAACACACCGGGGGGCACCTCATTCCGCCGACGGTATTGTTGGAGCTCTCTCTCATCCATCCGCTCAACCTCCCATGAGCTAAGCTTTTCCTGGGGGAGGGGGCACCACCTCCTACACTTCTCCCCCTCCTGGTAGCACACATCCAAGATCCGGCATGCCTCCTCTTTCTGCCCAACCTCTAGTTTACCACACTATTACCCAACCTCATTATCATCCATATCCATAGCCTAGTGCTTCAGCTCCTCCAGCATTCGCACCCCCGCCTCCCTTATCTTCTCAATCCCCGCAACAGTAGTCATCGCCCCCTCAAGAGCAGGTGGATGCACAGCAGGGATTTGTGGCTACCCAACCACCTGACGGACAGGCGGCCACTCAACCTTCCCCTTCTAGTTCCTTCGATTACCAGATTATCATGATGAATTCTGATCAACCTTTGCTTGTCGACCCTCACCTTCAAACTCGGTCTCGTCAGTACCCCAAGACTCTTGCTCCATCTGTCCCCGAGTCACCTTCTTCAGGTTCTACAGAGCCTCTTTTGACATCTAATGGTCCCTTGCATATCCCTCAACCCAAAGTTGAGGTTCATACCAAGATTCCTAAGGGCCTATTACACCGAAATGCTGCTTCTGGTCGAGCTACTCATTCGTATAACATAGTAAATGATTTGGCGTAGTCTCCTGCTGCCATTTCAACACTGGAACTCCTCCAGTTGTGTCCTTCTCAAAATAAGGCTCTACTATCCACCATGGGTGTTATAGATCCTGCTGATGACCAATTGATTGTTTTCAACGCCCGTCAATCAGAACATCCTCCCCTTCCTGCTTCCGTAGCTTTCCAAATCCCAGTCAAAATCCGGAACGCTCACGTTTCTCGGTGTATTATTGATGAGGGGGCATCCACCTGTGTGATGTCTGCTTCGGTTTGGAAACAACTCAGATCTCCTAAGTTGGCCCCTTCCACAATCACCCTTCATGCATGGGATGGCCATGCCTCCCAACCCATTGGCTTATTCCGTAATTGTCCTATCACTCTTGCGGGCAAGATTGTTTGCGTTGACGTTGAAGTCATCGATGCCTCTCTTGATTATAACATTCTTTTGGGCGTAACTACACCTATGCCATGTCTGCTATCCCATCCGCGGTCCATCGCAAGATGTTTTTCCCTCATAATGGAAAGATAGTCACCATTGACCAGTTGACATATCATGAGCCAAAATCTCAGACCTCCCCTGAGTGGACCATCTCTTCTATAGCCGATAAGCAAACCATCGATTCTTTGACCAATGTCTCCCCCGGCGTCTACAAAGACTCCTCCTTGCTTGGAACTTTCCCTGGTATTCCTTCTCCTCCTGTCTCTAATCCCAGCTTAGTGAATGTTTGCATGATGTAATCGTCTTGGGCCAACCTTAAACGGCCCGCTTCGGCTAATCAGCAACCTCAACCTCAACCTCGCCCACCACAACCTGCTCCTAGCCCTTTGCCTCAGCCAGCCGGACCTCGTCCTTCTGGCCCTTCTCCTACAGCTGGTATTCATGAGCCTCTTTATCCTCCTAGAATGGTTCCTCCAAGCCTTAGCCATTTAGGAGCCATCCCACCTGGCCATTACCCCTCTGGTCAGATACCTTTTCTAGCTCCCCCACCAGGAGTGTACACGGCACCTGTCATGGGCACACTCTCTCTTCCTAACCTGACCCTTAGGATTCCCGTCTGGTACCTTGATCCTCCAGTCGCAACCCTTCCTAGTCAACCCAAACCTTATCTTTCTTTAACCCCGGTTCAACTGGTCCCCATGATTTCTCCCGCTGCAATAGTGCCTTAGTCACCTCAACAAGAACCACCTCCTGTTGTGACTGTTTCGGGTAAGAAGGGAAAAGCTCACAAGGGGGCATCAAAGGACAAGGCTGCCCCAACAAACCCTACCCCTCCTTGGCCTCCAAATCATACCATCCAGTGTGCCTTGTGTGATGTTGTCAGTCATGCCACCCATACATGTCCTGAATTGCCTCATCTCAAGCCCATGGTTAATGTCGTGTTCCCTAAGTCCACGGTCCCAGAAGCCTTTTTTCCTTCTGTGACCGCGGCCAAGAACCCCAAGACTATTCACACCAACCACCCCTGTGCTTTGTGTGATCTCCATGGCCATTACACCCACCTTTGTTCCCACCTCAAGGACTTTCGCACCTCTCTAGACGCGGTCCGCCAATTCGAGGCCAAGCGCAATGAGTCCACCTCTCCCCTATTTGTGCATTTTGCTTCAGCAGAACTACTAGACATGATGACTCCCATTGACATTCCCCCTCCTGATGTCGAGATGACGGAGCCTTCGTCCACCATCTTCTACCTATCATCATCCATGAGACCCTCGGGGAACATTCCCTCTGAATCCTCCCCTGTTGTTTCGCTTGACCTTCCTTCAGCGATCACCCTAGGCTCAACATCGGTATATCCTTTATCTTCTTACTCTTCTGTCATCCTTTGTGGCGATGTGCATGTGAACCTCTCTTCTCATGATGATGAGTCAGGTAGCTTCACCGCGTCAGATGGTCTTTCTTCCACCAGTCACCCCATCGTCTATCACGATGACGACATTATGGAAGAAATCCCCACCCTTACCTTTATCGATTCCCCCTTACATCGAACCCATGCATCTGCACCACATACACCTTGTGGCCATTACATTGAAACCCCATGTTTGGGTACAGGGGCACCATATTTGAGAGACTGGGGGAAGCAATTCTCCACAACTCTCCTAGTGTATCTAGTCATGTCGACTTTAGTACCCTTATTCTTCCACATTAAGATGAACCTCTAGAGTCCCATATCACTTTAGATCACTCTAGGGATGATACCCCTTATCGTCCCTTCATCTTACATCAGCAACCCAGTCTCTTAGACATTTTTGTTGACCAACCTATGGGTTTTCTAAGAGAGCATCAGTTCATTATCTCCAAATCCTCTCTTTGGGATAGTGACACCAGGTATGCCAACCCAAAAACTTAAAGTCCATTTGATTCATATATGCAGTACTAAAAGATATTGGTAATCCTCTATTTCCTTTCTCATGCTGCATAACCATAACGAAAACAAATGGCGCACCACATCATTAAAATGTGTCTAGATTCCCCTTTATACATTTTGGCATGACCACAACATGCTTGGGGGCACCTATGCCCCTCAACCATAACCCTCCTCAAAATCGAATTTCTTCACTTGCAACACTCATACTAGGGGTACCACTTGGCCTCCATATTTGTCCATGTTCGCGATGACTTTCGTCATGAGATACCCTATTGTACTCATGTTTTTATGGTCCCTAATTAGACCTTTACTGTGTGGCAGCACCATTGAGTCGCCCTTGTTTAGAGCATCTGAGTGGAGTCATCATCGCATTTATGGAGTCTATCCCGAGTCCCTTTGTATCCCGCTATAGTCCTCCATCCTTCATTGCTTGGTCCCTCTCTCCTGTCGCACATTATGGCCTTCAGTCCCATTGTCCCCTATCCCTCATGATATTGTGTCAGTCACTGCCAAGCCATTCATGCCCTTTATGCTCTAACAAGGGAAGACGTCCATCCGCTACTCAGTATCCCCCATTTCATCATCATCATTAGTTTCCGTCTGTTCATCGCTCTACTATTTTCCCTCGTGCCTTAGTTGGGGATCCCTTATTGCCTCACCTATGGTAGGCCTTCTTCTGTCGACATCAACTCATTCACTCCAGAAGATAGGTCTAGAGGGCAGTGTACCTTGCTCCAGCTCTTTTCAGCATGATCGAGATCCGTATACTTGATGGTCCAGTGATGCAGCAGCAACTATTGGTGATTCCCGAGTGTGTGTGAGATGTCTCAACCCTCATGAGGGGGTGGCCATGCAAGTAGTCCATTACATTCCCGGATGACCTCTTCATTTCAGCCTTTGATGTAGCTCCCTACATTTGATGATGTCGGCCTTAGCCGCTTGCAGCGCCTTTTCGATTTGAATGTATCAGTCGGATTTTGCGAGCCCTTCCCCATTTCTAGGGGTCATTTGGGTTGTATTTGTATCTCATGTACTTAGATATTATTGTATAAGTCCTGTCTTTTATCGCAGGCACAACATGTATGTGGGATTCATCATTCTATTTTTCCTGGCTTGTGTTTATGCCAGCATGTACTTTATAGTTAAGTTCCTTGTTTACTATTCTTTTGTACTTTGTCTCGGTGGGCATAGGTATGCCTCCCCTGCCGCCTTTAGCACAAGTAACATCTCATAAACTAGAGACGTGTTGCACCTGTAAGTCTCGTCTCCTCAAGTTCTAGTCCTTTAGCACATTAGACTACCTTACATTTCTCTCCCTGACTTCCCTCTCAATGTCTAGTGATTGAGTTCTTACAATGTACTTCGGTCATACGATTTTCTCCTAACAATCATATGCTAGGGGGCAATCTGTTTCACCATTTTTTGGTCATCTAAACTATTATCATTATATGGACCCAAGTACACCATGTAAGACCAATTTTACCCTAAGTAAAATTGCTTTCACTATGTGAAATAACTTAGTAAAACACCTTTATTAAGTTGTTTATGGTCTAACAGGAAACCCCAAAAGGAAATAATAAAAAAACCTATATTTGTTTATATTTCCTCAAGGAATAATTAGTTAAACATCAATTTAATTATTATTCCTGGTCATATTTAACCCAAAAAAAGGAAATCAATTAAATAAATCCTTATTTATTTGATTATTTCCTAGGAATAAGTTATTTAATCCTTATTTAAATAATATTCCTAGTTAAATTTGACTAAATCATTTATAAATAATTAAATAAATCATTATTTATTTAATTATATTTCCACCATTTCCTTAAAATAATAAATAAATCATTTATTTATTTATTATTTATAAATAAAAGATTTTACCCAAGTCAAAATCCTTTTCCCTCCAACAAATATAATAAAATATTCCTAAAAGGTGGTTCTAGAATTTGGTTAATAATATTTTATTCATGCACCAAGTTCTAGACTACCCTAATATTTTGTTATAAATAGAAGGGTTTTCCCATTCATTTGTCACCTTTCATTGCATTAGATCACTCTAGATCTATACTTTTGGTCACATTCTCCATTTTTTCCTTGTGAGCTCCCTTTGAGTTCTATGTTTGTCTGGGTTTTCTACACCAACAAGAGAGAGAAATTTTAGATCTAAAATGCTGAGGACTTTCAAGAACCCATCCCATTGAGGAGAATCGGAATCACCTTTCTTGTTTTCCTCTCAGGTGCCCCCTTTTAATATAAAAAATTCTTTCAAATACATTGTTCTTGTATTGTCTATTGGATGTATGGAGCCACATTTTATTTTTACTGCTTAATGTCTTTTATGCTTAGATCTAGATTTGTGCAGCATTATTTGGATCAACTAATTGCATACTTAAAGATATTGGCAGCCATAATTGATGTTAGGGCTATTTGTTATGCATAGCTAAAGTGGTCTTTTCCGACGAAATATTCATACTAACACACTGATCACGACACCTATGGAGAAATTGCTGAATAAGGATGTATCATTTTGGGATGACCAGTGTTAGAAAAGCTTCGAGCTACTCAAAGAGAATATGGTCTCTGTGCCTATCCTCATCTTTCCTAACTGGGAAAAGGTGTTCCACGTCCATGTAGATGCTTCCGGGATTGCCATGGGGGTTGTCCTTACACAGCCGGGAGAAGGGGACGTTGACCATCTAGTTGTGTTTTCCAGTAGAAAGCTCTCTAGTGTGGAGCGTAACTACTCCACTATTGAGTAGGAGGGGCTGGCCATGGTCTATGCCTTGTAGAAGTATCGGCATTATCTATTGGGCGGGCACTTCAAGATGTTCACTGATCACTCAGCTCTGAAATACCTAGTGAATAAGCCTGTGTTAGAGGGGAAATATTCTGGTGGCTATTGTTGTTTCAAGAATATGAATTTGAGATCATCATGAAGCTGGGAAAGTTGAATGCTAGGCCAGATCACCTATCACGGATTGAAAATGGTGAAGAATTGACCAACCTAGAAGAAGGACTGCCAGATGTGCAGCTGTTTTCTATTCAGGTATTAGATGCGCACTTCGCCGACATCATCCACTTCCTCACTACGGGGATGGCACCTGCAGAGTATTAGGTATAGTAGAAGAAGGATTTGGTAACTTGTGCACGAGATTTTACCATCATCGCAGGTCATCTATATAATCCGTGAGCTCACAAAGTGCTACAGAGATACGTTATAGAGCACGAAACACATGCCATCTTAGCAGAAGCCCACGGGGACATAGCAGGAGGTCAGTATGCAGGAAGGGAGATGACGCTGAAGATCCTGAGAGTCGGGCTATGGTGGCCCACTCTGTAACACGAATCTCACGACTATTTCAAAGCCTGTGACACTTGCCAAATAACCAGAAGACCATCACGTAGAGATGAAATGCCTTTACAGCTGTAGATGGCCCTGTAAGCGTTCAAAAAATGGGCTATAGACTTTGTTGGACCCATCAACCCACCAGGAAAGAAGACAGGTGCGCACTACATCATCACTGCGACTGATTATGTGATTCAATGGGCTGAAGCACAAGCTGTGAAGGATTTCATTGCAGATACCACTGCACACTTTATTTTTGAACATATTCTAACTAGGTTTGGCTGCCCAAAGATCTTGATGAGAGATAGAGGTACGCATTCTGTTAATGAAACCATAGAGGCTTTGCCTAAAGAGTTTCAGATCCACCACGCGAAAAGCACCCCGTATCATCCACAAGAGAATGGAGTTGCAGAAGCCTTCAATAAAATCTTGGATCAGGCACTGAATAAGCTCTGCAATCCAGATTGTAGCGAAAGGAACGTGCGCGTCCCATCAGTCCTTTGGGCATATCACACCACACACAAGAAACTGACAAGAAAGACACTATTCCGAATGGTCTATGCAAAGGAAGCCATCATGCCCATGGAGTATGTTGTTCCTAGCCTACGTATCACAAACTTTACTAATATGGCAGTGTCGGATATCATGGAAGAGCATTTAGTGCAACTTGTGGCTTTGGAGGAAGATAGATTCATTGCTAATTTCCATCAACAAGTTTAGAAGGCCCGGGAAAAAGCATGGCATGACAAACATATCCGGCAAAAGATGTTTTCGGAGGAAGAGTTGGTCCTCCTCTATGATAGCCAGTTTGTGAAGCACCCAGGGAAGTTTCGTTAGCACTGGCTAGAACCCTATGTGGTAAAAGAAATCACTGATGGCGGAGCTTTCCAGTTAGCTACCCTGCGAGGAGATATGGTACCAGGATATGTCAATGGTAGCTGGCTCAAACCATATTGGATAAAATGACTATATGGCTGGAGTAGCTGTATGGGACAAAGTATGCACAGGGGTTGGTCGCAGGTTTGGAAGCCTAAGGAAGTGCACTAGGAACGCAGGGGTGCGATGGGAGCGGAGGAGGTATGCTGGGAGCGCAGGGGTGCACTGGGCACATAGGAGGTGCGAAAAATAGCCATTGGAAAATTAAAATCATGTAAAAAGCAAAAGTTACCGTTGAAAGGAGTGGGCGGCCGACATTTAATGTGGTGATTTCCGAAGATTTTTTACCGTTTCTGTTAGCCACCTATAAAATTTTTTATACCTAAAGGTGGCTAAAACTTTTTGGTGCCTTCAAGGAACAATTTTTATTACAAAAACTGTTGGCTCTTGAAGACTCTTGAAGGCCTCATGCCTCTGTCCATAATCTTCACTATTGTGTTTATTTTTCACTCAGAAATCCTACTGATTCCCAAGAAAGAATACTGCTGCAAGCACCATTTTCCCTTTCCTCATCTTCCAAAACTAACCTCATTTTCTATCCCTCCATTTCCTGTGAAAATCCCTCATTTACATGTTTCTCCCTTTTCCCCTTTATAAAAATCCCCTTGATAAGGTTTTAAGACCCCCTTCTTAGCCTTATCGGAATTCACCAAAACCTTTGAAAATCATTGAAAAACCATAAAAATCACATTTTTTATGTGTGATGGACCTAAGCCCCTTTGGGCTAAGTCTTTAATCCCTCCCTTTCCATGTGTCTTGGTGCCAGAACCAAGCGCTGGCCTCCCGAGTGCTTATCACATTGCCCATAAGTGATTAGCCCCCTTCCTTTTAACCCCACGGTCGTATAATTCTCCATGCGGCTGAAGGCCCCACATCCGGGCACTTAACCATATTTTATATATATATCCCGCCTTGAAAATTATTAAAAACTTAGGATTATTTCTAAAAATTTGGGTTTTTGTTATTCCCTAAGGTTTCTTCCGATTCAAGTCTTAGAGCCCCTCCACCGTCAATCTGATCTGCAGATCGACGGTGCAGAATCCATCATAGCCTGTGGTCCCCGCCTACCGTGCACCATTGCCCCAAAACCGCCTGCTATCTATCGCACCACTTTCGAGCATGCGGCGGTATTTTTGTTTTCTCTGCAATTCCATACGCTATTTGACATGCGTCCTGGGTACTGTTCATAAAACCACCGTTCATCACGCATTAAAGTTCGGACCACGACACGCAGCGATATGGACCTCCACCATCCAATCTGGGCCTACTCATCCAGTGGTGATCGCTCGCCGAAGATGTCTGACAGTTAACCAGGCTATCGCGTGGTAAATAAATCATCTCCACTATCGATCTGATCTCCAGATCGACGACCCATAATCCATTACCTTGATTCCTTGACCTGTCAACAAATCCAGACCCAGGAACTTCATTCAACAAGGTTTTATTAAAAGTTTTCAGATCCGAGCACATTTTATAAGGTTTTTGGGCATCTGTTCTCCATCGTTGATCTGTGGGCTGATCTCATCTGACGGCCCACAATCCTCCCGAACCCCGAACATGATTTTAACCATTTTTTGACCAAAACAAAGGTTTCAAACCTTTTTTCACTTTTATTTTTCAAAAATAACGTGACTCCTTTACGTTATTCTCACCTTCGCTCCCGACCGTCGATCTCTGCATGATCGACAGCTTCGATTTAATTGCTCTTCCACCTTCCTTTGACTCCCTTTGATCAATCTCGACCTTTGGATGATGCCATCCAACGACCCCGCTTTCTCCACATGCCTTCCACTGCAGTTGACCTATATACGCATGGATTTTATAACATTTGCTCATGTTTTGCAAGGTTTAATGTTTTTTCCGCCATGCTGAAGAAAATTCACAGGCCAAGGGTGACGATCCTCCAGCCTTCGAATACACCACAGAAAATCCATCGCAGGGTCTAAACTTCACGTTTCATCAAGGTTTCATGAGGCCTTGGTGCCATATCACCCCTATACAGCCCTGCACACCAGCAAAAACACCTTGAGTCGGGCATAGCCAAAGAGTATCAGAGTCAAAGACCAAAATATATCAGAGGAGAAGATTAAAGATAGGTTTGTGGGGATCATAGCTAAGAATGATTATCAAAAGCCTAATCCCCGGATTAAAACACAGTTTAAAGGATAAATCATAAGTGTTTTATCGACAAGAAAGCCTCCACCATCGCATCTGAGGCAAATTAATTCCTCAGCTACCACAGTGCCACCTATTGCCTCAAATCATTCAAAACAGAGGCCGAAGTTATTGATCAAATGTAGATATTTGTCTCAAACGCAGCCAGAGAGTTACTTCTGCAAGGAAACTTAACGCAAAAGATATCCGCAGAGTAACCCCAACACCATACAGAGCCTCAAAGCTCAACAAAAGCTCCCAACGAGTTTAATATTTATGTAAAATCATTTTAATACAGAGGACACCTATGTGAGTTTCCTATTTTATCCCTTCAAGGGCCAATAAACCATTAAGACTGTATTAGTTGTAAGGTGAGATCTTTTCTCAGATCTCACCTCCTCATTCTTCTATAAATACTTCTGTAGAAGATGAGAAACTATTGTTTGTAGAACTTTGAAAGACATTGAAGCTGAAAACCTCTGATTGTAAATAGTGTTCACTAGCTTTTGTAGCTCTGCTTGTGAAAGATAGGTTAGGTCGAGATGTGTAGGTGAATGCTAAACTAAAGCATTGGACTTGAAGCTGTAACTGGTTTGGAGCATCAATACAAGCTGATTTATCAGATCCTGGTCTATGTTGACGGTGATGTTTTTCTCATTGTAACTTGTCTTTTTATCTCTGTTTTCACTGTGTTTCATATTCTCTTATAAAGAAAAACATGCATGGAGTTAGGACCTATTGTATATTAGTAACCTTCTCTGACTGAAAATATTTATCTGAATGTTTTCTTCCAATCTGTGTTATTTTGGAATGATTTAATTCAGTCTAAGCATAGGAATGCTGGCGTTCCCTCGTCTTAATGTTTTAGCTGAATATTATTCTTGAATGTCATGTTCAGTATTAGCTAAGTAGAGATGAACTATGGAAGATATGGTGTGCCCTGGTCGTAGTTTTATCCCCAAAGGCTAACTGAATGTTTCCCCTGGAATGTGTTAAGAGCTAGCTAGTTTCAAAGTACTTACCAGATCTTAGGCCATTCTGTGTTGTCTTTGTGATTGTCTTGAAAGTAACTAAGTAAAGAAGAGCTAAGAGAGGATTTGTGGTGAGCCTAGCCCACTATTTTCTACTCTAACAGTTGTTTCCAAGTTTCCCTTTGTTTTAAGATGTTTTCTATTGAAAGTGTATCAAAGGCTGGCTAGTTTCAAAGTACTTACCAGATCCTAGGTTGCTTTTATGTTTTTCTTGAGTCAATGTCAAAGGCTGATTACTTTAAAAGTACTTATCAGATGCTGGGCTGCTCTTTGTTCTGCATCTGTTTAATTCTCCTTCTTATTGTACCATTTCATTCCATAAATCAAACTTCAAAGAGATCCTTAGACATAGATGACTTGCCCTATGGACCACTCTTGCCCCTTGCTGTTTCAATTAAACCCTATTATGACTCCATAGCCCAATGGCCAAAAACCTACAATTATCTACCTTTTTGGTCAAAACTCATTCTTTTTGCTTGCAACTTCTCACCTTTGAAACTCTTTGCATATAGATCTTTCCACCTTAGACAGTAATCATGCTCAACCATCCAAAAAAAAAAAAAAAAAAACCCTTGGCCTTCATAACTAGCCTAATATCATCACCCCAAACTTAAAAGATAAATCCATCTTTACACTTATTGGAGAGATCCCTCTCCGGAGTCAGGAGGGCTAGATCCTAGAATCCCAAAGTTGGTTGAAACAATGTTGTTTCTGTGATCAGACTTTGCCAATATTGCTAATTACAAATTCCTAACATTTCTGGCGACTCCACTGGGGAACTTGAACCCAGAACCATTTTCATTTTTATAAAATCTTGTGAGTAAAAATAAGCCTTTCAAGCACTACCAAGAAATGGTAATCATGATGAAACTTGTTTGAATCAGTGACAAACTAGGCAAACCCTAGGATTCTCATAAGACTTTATCTAACCTTGGAAAAACAGCTAGCTTAGCTATAAGAGTAGATTGTATTTGTCTCACAACTGTAGCTAAGTTTTGAAACAGAGTTAGGATATTCTTAGAAACGACGTAACTAAAAAAATAACTTAGAAAAACCAAAAATATTTCAGATTGGTAGTAAAACACTTGCTCTTACATTTCACTCCCCTTTGTTGTGTTTTACCTCATACTCTTAGACAGAGTCTGGAAAGGGCCAAGTAGCCTCCAGATCTCATCCTCTTTCAGAGGTGAAATATCTGGTAAATGCCCTCCCAGTCAATCTCTGGTTAGAGTTTGCTGTGTTTCGGGATATCCTTAAACAGGGATATTTTACAATCACTGTGGTGGACAGTGTACCCCCCCAGAAAACACCCTAAAATCCTCCACCTGGTGACTCCACAATCCTGATCAGACCTTAATACTCCACTAGGAAGAACCCTTACCCTTAAAATATCATTCAAACTCAGTAAGAGGACTGTAGGATTCCAATTTGTCAAACAGATTAGTTAACCTCTTAAAGACTGTCATACCTAGTTGAACTTTTCTTGTTTATTTTGGTCTGAAAAACACAGCATAGTGGCTCTTAGAAAGATTCATACTAGAGCCTATTCCAACCCTAACCCACCTGAGTTAGTTGATAACCCAGAAAGTATCCTTAGGAATTTTCCTAGGATTAAATTATCAATTGTTTTTACATCACCCTTGAGAGCCAATTCAGTCCCTAAAAATCTTTCAGCTCTACAACAATCACAAGTTGACTTAGTAAATCCCTTTAGAACTGGGTCTCTTGGTGATTTACATCAGTTAGATTCTGAGTCTTCACTTTCATCTCCTGAAACAAGTGAACATCTTGGGAGCAGAGAAACAACACCTCCTGATTTACATTTCCTTCACAATTTAGGTATCTCTCATCCAAGATCAACTCAGCAATCTATTCCTGGTTTATCCACTTCCGTTCACCCTACATCCACTGTTCAAGCCACTCCACTTCAGCCCACTTTTCCTCTTGCTAATCCACTTCTTGTAAATCCACCTCCACCACATATCATGGTAGCATGGTATTCTCCCTTAGTCCTTCCTGTACCATTAGTCAATCTTCCACAGGATTATCAGTCCAAAATTCCATTGTATGATGCTAGCAATGCTATAACTGCATCACAACATGTGGATAATATGAACGACTATTTTGACAGAAATGAAATTGATGATGATTCTGTCAAGCTTAGATTATTGGCTCAGAGCTTAGGGGGAGAAGTAAGAAAATGGTTTAAAGGCTTAACTCCCCATAGTATTAATGATCTCCAAGCCTTCCATCAAACATTCTTAAACAAATGGGAAGTAAAGAAGAATCCTCTCCAAGTCCTTTCTGATTATAAGAACCTCCATAGGAACCCAAGGGAAAGTGTACAAGCTTATTGTACCAGATTTAATAGTGTGTATAATGCACTCTCCCAGAACTAAAACCTCCACAAGACTCAGCTTTAAATAATTTTCCAGAAGGATTCGACTCTGACATGACCTATCAGCTGAGAGAAAGATATTTTGAAACTCTTGAGGATATGCAAAAGGGTGCTCTTTCTGTGGAAGTCAACTTAATGAAGAAAAGAGAAAGAATGAAAAATGAGAAGACAGTATCTTTTAGAGAAGAAAATATACCTTCTTCTTCAAACTCAAAGATGGAGAGAATGATGGAAGAGATGATGAAGAAAATGAGCATTCTTGAGAGAGCACAAGCAAGTCAAAACCAAACTATTCCTCAAAACAAAAACCAGAACCAGAATCAGAATTTAAGAAGAAACCAACCTCCAAACAGACCTAGGGAATATGATCAACAGATCACTCCTCCCTTTCATCAAAACTATGTGAGTGAGGTTGAGGAAACAGATGAAATAACAAAGGATGATGATATCAACATGCTGGGGGTAGATAATGATGACTTCGAGATTCATTATGATAAGAAACAAGGTCTATACACACCTCATGATCATAAAAGAGATGATGATGAAAGTTATTGTCAAGACATGGAAAATGTCATCATAGAGACTCAAAGAGAAAATGACCTTAGAAGAAAAATCAGTCAACAAACCCCCAACACCAAAACCTCTAACAAACCTTCACAAAACAACACTATAAATAAACCTAAAATTTTCAAACAAAAGGATAAAACAGTGGCTGTTAATTCTGATAAAGGTAAAGAGAAAGGCACTCAAAATCTTGAAAAGCAAAGTGCAGACATTAGTAGTACTAACACCTCAACTAGTCCTCCTGTTACAACCATTGTGTCAAGTGTAAATAGAATAAATCAGCAAGTTGTTGTTGCTGATAGAGTGACAGCTAATAAGGCTGAAACCAGCACTTTAAAGAACCAAATTCCTTTCAGCCTGGAGCAGGAAATTTCGAAGATCAAAATCTTTGTTCCCTTGACTGAGTTAGCTACCCAAAATGTATATAGGACCCAAATTTTGAAGGCTTTGAACATAGAAGAAAACAATGACACAGTCAATCTTAATGATGACCAACCAGAGCTCATTTTTGGTCCCAATATTGAAGGTAAGTTTCAAGAGGGACCTGTTCCTCCCTTTTATGTAAGTTTAAACGTTCATGATAAGATTTTGCATAATGCTATGCATGATTCTGGGGCTTCTCATAATTTAATGCCTAAAGCTGTGATGTAGAGCCTTGGTTTATAAATTACCAAACCTTACAAAGACCTCTACTCCTTTGACTCAAGCAGAGTGAAATGTCTAGGATTGATCAAAGACCTCTATGTTAACTTA
Organism: Pinus albicaulis; assembly: GCA_034641835.2. Taxonomy (NCBI): domain Eukaryota; kingdom Viridiplantae; phylum Streptophyta; class Pinopsida; order Pinales; family Pinaceae; genus Pinus; species Pinus albicaulis. Next base: position 418,429,953 of record CM076571.1, read on the forward strand.
GCCCATATTCCAGCCAAGTGTTTGGTTATCGATGTTGTTGTGGCTGATGTAACCCCAAAATATGGAATGCTCTTATCAAGATCTTGGGGGGCTAAGGTACAAGGTACTATGCAAATGGACATGACCTATGCGATTATCCCTGTTTTCAATCAGACTAGAAGACTTTACAGGGAGTCCCATATGCAATACACAGTTACAAGTCAAGATAGACCTCAAAACTCTCCTCTTTATTTTGTAAGTACAAGCCTTGATTCTTTTATCATGTTTAATGACGAAACACTTAGTGAACAAATCATGTTAACATGATTAATGGCCGATAGGGAGGAAAAGGAACACAACGCTGAAGTGTCAAAACAATTTGCTACACTTGAAAACATTAGAAAATAAAACACAGGTCTTGATCTACAAGTCATGAGTCCATTGTTTTTAAAGCTTGACAGCGAAGAAAAAATTCCTCAACATATTGAAAAAATTGAGGAATTAAAACAAATACAATTAAGTGCTGATATTCAAGAAACATCCGGAAGCACAATAGTTGAAGAGGACATTTACCAAACAGATGAAACTAAAAATAGTCCTCTATGGAGTATGTATTTTGATGGGTCATGCACTAGAACTAATGCTGGTGCAGGTGTTTGGATTACTAACACTGAAAACAACCACACAGAAAGCATTTCCTGCAAATTAAACTTTCAGTGTTCCAATAACATAGTAGAATATGAATCTCTTCTCTTAGGCTTACATCTTTTGAAAAAGTTAGGAGCCAAGAGAATCAATGTTCATGGGGATTCATAATTATTCATCAGGCAGGTCAACGGGGAGTATAACGCAAATCATCCCACACTTAGAGCCTACCACAATGATGTCATGGACCTTTTGAAAACGTTCAAGGAGTCTAAATTGTTTTTTGTCTCGAGAAAAAGAAATATTGCTGCCCACATTTTAGCCTTTGCAGCTAGGACATGCTTAACGCCATTCGAAACCAAAGACTGTACAACTCAGATAAAATTTAGACCAGCTGTGCCTAACAATGAGAAGTATTGGCAGGTGTTTGACAATGACAAACAAATAGAAGACTTCATGCAATTCAGAAATGAATTCGAACTAAATAGTTCGGACTCAGATTATGATACAGACTGCAGTGAAGAAAATTTTCTTGGTGAAGAAGAACCGTATCCTGAACTTGCCAATATCAATCGGGTGTCTAGCAAAATTGAAAACGAAACAGAAATGAATGCAGTGACTGAAACAGAGGATTTAGAAACTCTGCACTCTAAAGATGAAAGTTTGTCAAGCGGTATGGCACCTTTAGAAGAGTTGTTTGATTTTAATGATGTGGCCAAAAAACCAAAACTAGAGCCTGTAGAGACTGAAGTGGAAGAGTGCAATATAAGCAGTGAGGAAAAACCGAAAATGATTAAACTGTCCAAGACTTTACCAGCTCACATTAAACTCAAATACATAGAGCTATTCAAAGAGTTTTCTGATGTTTTTGTGTGGAGTTACGAAGATCTTAAGTCTTATGACACTGAAATAATATAACACAAAATCCCTCTCAAGGAAAACCAAAAACCATTCAAACAAAAACTGCGCAGAATAAACCCTGTTCAGTTGCCTTTGGTTGAGAAGGATATTAAAAAGATGTATGAAGCTGGTATTATTGTCCCTATTAGATATTCTGAATGGGTATCTAATCTGGTGTCTGTTAGGAAGAAAACTGGAGAAATCAGGCTTTGTATAGACTTTAGAGACTTAAACAAAGCTTCATTAAAAGACAACTACCCTTTACCCAAGATGGATCATATTTTACAAAGGGTGGTAGGGTCTAAAAGAATTTCTTTACTAGATGGCTATTCAGGGTACAATTATATCTTAGTTCACCCTGCTGATCAATTAAAGATAGCATTTAATACACCGTGGGGCACTTTCATGTATGTGAAAATGCCTTTTGGTCTAATGAATGCTGGAGCAACCTTTCAAAGAGCCATGGACATAGCATTCTCGGAAGAACTGGGCCTCTTCATCATTATCTATCTTGATTATGTTACTGTGTTTTTGAAAACAGATGAAGAGCACCTAGAACATCTAAGAAAATTTTTCGAGAAATGCAGAAAGTTTGGAATATCTTTAAACCCTAAGAAAACTCTATTTGGTCTCCAAGAAGGTAAACTTCTTGGGCACATTATTTCAGAAGAGGGTATTAAGATAGATCCAAAGAGGATTGAGGCCATATTGCAAATATCTCATCCTCGAAACATCAAGGAGTTGCAATCTTTCATTGGAAAGATTAATTTCTTGAGAAGGTTCATCCCCAACTTGGCTGAGCTCCTTAGAAATATCACAAACATGTTGAAGAAGGAGCAAGGGGTAAAATGGACCTTGGAAGCAAGGAAGTCCTTTGAACTGGTGAAACAAGCATTAACTTAAACACTGGTTTTAATAAGTCCTAATTTTTCAAAAGATTTTTATATTTTTTCATTTGCATCAGAACATACCATTGATGTTGTCCTTTTACAGAAAAATCCACAAGGACAAGAGCAGCCTATTGCATTCTTTAGCAAGGCATTGAGGGATGCCCCCCTAAAGTATAACATCATGGAGAAGAAAGCTTTTTCTCTGGTTAAAGCGTTGAAAGACTTCAGAGTATACATTCTTCATTCACACATCATTACCTTTGTCCCAAATTCAGTTGTTAAAGACATTCTAACATAGGACCCAAATGGTAAGAGAGGTAAGTGGATTGCAGTTATCCTTGAATATGATTTAGAGATAAAACCCACTAAACTCATCAAAGGCCAAGGTCTAGCTAGGTTAATGGCTGAATCAAATTTTGAAGTTCTTGATATTAATATGATTAATGCTTTGAATGACCAAGAAGGATTCTCAACTCCCATTGTTGAGGACCATTTTATGAATTCTTCTTGGTATGCTGATATTGTTTACGTTTTTCTTAAGCCGAATACACCTCCTGGTTTATCAAAAACAAAGGCAAGATTCCTAAAGTTAAAATCTGTAAACTATTGCATTATAGACATATGTCTTTATTGGAAAAATGCAAGTGGTATATTTCTTAAATGTTTGCCCGAGTTTGATGCAGAGAAGGTTAAGCAGGAATTCCATGAAGGAGAGTGTGGAGGTTATTTATACTGGAAGACAACATGCAACAAAATTTTGAGGGCTAGTTTCTATTGGCCTACTCTTTTCCATGATGTGCACAAGATGATCATAGCTTGTCATAAGTGTCAACTTTTTGAAGGCAAAAGAAAACTATTGCCCCTGCCTCTGCATCCAATCACTTTTGAAGCCCCTTTTCAACAGTGGGGACTTGACTTCATAGGAGAAATCCATCCACCATCTTCTGCTCAGCATAGATGGATTCTCACTGCCACAGACTATTTCACTAAGTGGATAAAAGCCATACCCTGTAGGCAGGTCAATGATTCAGTTATTATAAAATTCATGGAGACTAACATTCTCTCCAGATTTGGCTGTCCTACCAAAATCATCACTGATAATGCACCAGCATTTGGATCAAAGAAGATGGTTGAATTCTGTCACAGATATCAGATAACATTGGGACATTACACGGCCTATTACCCTCAAGGTAATGGACTTGAAGAATCCTCAAACAAAATTTTGGTCAACATAATCAAGAAACTGTTGGAGGACAACAAAATTTTTTGGCACACAAAGCTGGTCCATGCACTTTGGGCTGACAGATTGACTTTGAAGAAATCTATTGGTATGTCACCTTTCCATCTTGTATATGGTACAGATGCAATTTTTCCCAAAAGCCTCGGTGTACCAGTAATGAAGTTGATTCAAGAGTTGAAAACTGAAGATAATGACATGATCAGAAGAATAAATCAGACCATTCATCTTTAGCAGACCAGAGAAGAAGTGTATAACAAGGCATTGCAGAAACAAGACAACATTAAAAAGCTCTTTGACAAAAGATCAAAAGACAACAATTTCAAGATTGGGGACAAAGTTTTAAAGTGGGACTCAAGGAGAGAAGATAAGGGCAAGCACAGAAAATGTGACAATTTATGGCTTGGCCCTTATCTCATTTATTCAGCTACAGGCAACAATGCATTTTTCTTACAAGAGTTGAGTGAAGCAGAATTGTTTGGGGGTCCTGTCAATGGCAGGATTCTCAAACATTACTTCTCTTGATCTTTGATATGCTCTGAAAGCCTTTTTATCTTTTTTCATTGTAAATATCTCCTCCATCATTGCATTCAAAGTTAAAAATAAAAAATACAAAAACAAAGAAAAAATGAAAAGAGGGCAGATTGACAAAACAATAAAGGTACAACCCCATACCAAAAGGAGAAACAAATTCTAAAAGTGTGCAAGTTCAAAAGCCACTCCTTAAAAACACACTTCTAGTTAGTCAAACTGTTTAATCTTGACTGATTAGCTTTAAATTTTCTGCTGATAGGATTAGTATATTCGATTTGCCAAACTGTTTAATCTTGGCTTATAAGTAGAACAATTTAGGGTAGAAATTAAAGGTTCAAACATGTTCAAAACCTGAACCTAAGTTTCAAAGAGAGAATGAATCAAATCTTTTTTAATTTCTGAGTCAAAAGATGTAAAAATCTGGTTCTAATTAGCTCAAAATATGAACCAGAAGACAAGGAAGAAACAGCTCGAACAAAAGTCAGAAGAGAGAGCTGTAAAAGGATAAGGGAAGTGCTTTAAAATCTCAGATCTTAAGCCTTCCATTTTGTTTTAATTTCTCTACAAAATAAATGTCCATGTGTAGCTTGTTTCTATGCCATAGATCACAGCAAGTCAAACAACTTAATCTTGACTTGACTGTTTTTAGATTTCTGTTGTAGAATTTAGAGAATCAAAGTCTATTGGATAGTTTAATCCCAGCAGACAGTAGAATAGGTAGAGAAGCATCTGAACGTAACTGTTTAATCTAAGTTCAGGGAGAAATAAGGAGTATAAATAGATTAGATTTCCTGCTTTCAAAAGAATAAAATATTGAAAGAGAGTTTTCCAATCCAAGTGCACTCCAATGAAGAAAAAATGTTAGATCAGTAGGATTGGGTAGGTAGAAAGTTGTATTGATGAAGTCCATTATTTTCCATGACTGCTATTATGTTTCAGAGCAAAGTCAGATCATCCAGCAAAGGAAGGGCAACACAAATGGATCAGGCACAGGTCAGTCTCCCAGAGAATGCAAGTCTGAAGTTCTTGATGCCTTCAAGAAGGCACCATCCCCAAGTGGAGCCACTGTTAGCCACCTATAAAATTTGTTATACCTAAAGGTGGCTAAAACTTTTTGGAGCCTTCAAGGAACAATTTTTATTACAAAAACTATTGGCTCTTGAAGACTCTTGAAGGCCTCATGCCTCTATCCATAATATTCACTATTGTGTTTATTTTTCACTCAGAAATCCTACTGATTCCCAAGAAAGAATACTGCTGCAAGCACCATTTTCCCTTTCCTCATCTTCCAAAACTAACCTCATTTTATATCCCTCCATTTCCCATGAAAATCCCTCATTTACATGTTTCTCCCTTTTCCCCTTTATAAAAATCCCCTTGATAAGGTTTTAAGACCCCTTCTTAGCCTTATCGGAATTCACCAAAACCTTTGAAAATCATTGAAAAACCATAGAAATCACATTTTTTATGTGTGATGGACCTAAGCCCCTTCGCGCTAAGTCTTTAATCCCTCCCTTTCCATGTGTCTTGGTGCCAGAGCCATGCGTTGGCCTCCCAAGCGCTTATCGCATTGCCCATAAGCGATTAGCCCCCTTCCTTTTAACCCCACGGTCATATAATTCTCCATGCGCCTAAAGGCCCCGCAGCCGGGTGCCTAACCATATTTTATATATATATATCCCACCCCAAAAAATATTAAAACCTTAGGATTATTTCTAAAACTTCGGGTTTTTGTTATTCCCTAAGGTTTCCACTGATTCAACTCTTAGAGCCCCTCCGCCGTCGATCTGATCTGCAGATCGACGATGCGGAATCCATCATAGCTGGTGGTCCCCGCCTGCCATGCGCCGTTGCCCCAAAACTGCCCGGTATCTGTAGGTTTTAACCCTGAACAGAAATTATCTACACACGAATCTTATAACAGAAAATAAACAATAGCGAGAGCATAAAACATAAAATAGATAAACACAGATATTTTCCCCTGGATCCCAAATTGGGACGACCAGCTTGATTTTTCATTATATTCCTTTTAGTTTTACAACACATATATATACATGTCGAAGCATACATAAACCCCAATCCATTAACCCTGGATTAGAACATAACCGTAGTTCCCTTGACTGGATCTACAGTCACCAGGCCGAAACCATCGCAACCCCAAAACCATGCGCAAATCTGCCGGGTTGACCACTATGAGTGGGTCCGCATAAAAAAATAATTCCACGGAAGCCGCCTTATCCCACCTGGGATCGTCACTGGTGATTTCGAACACGCCTTTACTTAACATACAATACACAATAATCGGGAAAGAATAGCAATATACTCAACAAAGATCTATCGCGACCGCCGGATGCACGCGCGGTTTTTTCAGCCCATTCCACACGCTATCTGACACGGGCCTCCGTGCCCACTGCTCATAAAACCACCGCTCAATATGACAAAGTCACCCGCATACCAGCGAGCATGACCTCCGTCGTCCGATCTGGGCCTACTCATCCAATGGTGATCGCTCGCCAAAGATGTCTGACAGTTAACCAGGCTACCGCGCGGTAAATAAAGCATCTCCACCGTCGATCTGATTTGCAGATCGATGACCCATAATCCATTGCCCTGATTCCTTGACCAGTTAACAAATATGGACCCAGGAACTTCATTCAACAAGGTTTTATTAAAAATTTTCGGATCCGAGCACATTTTATAAGGTTTTTGGGCATCTGTTCTCCGCCGTTGATCTATGGGCCGATCTCATCCGATGGCCCACGATCCTCCCGAACCCCGAACATTATTTTAACCATTTTTCGACCAAAACAAAGGTTTCGAACCTTTTTTCACTTTTATTTTTCAAAAATAACGTGACTCCTTTACGTTATTCTCACCTTCGCTCCCGACCGTCGATCTCTGCGTGATCGATAGCTCTGATTTAATTGCTCTTCCACCTTCCTTTGACTCCCTTTGGTCAATCTCGACCGTTGGATGATGCCATCCAATGGCCCCGCTTTCTCCACATGCCTTCTGCTGCAGTTGACCTATATACTCATGGATTTTATAACATTTTCTCATGTTTTGCAGGGTTTAATGTTTTTTCCGCCATGCTGAAGAAAATTCACAGGCCGAGGGTGATGATCCTCTAGCCTTCGAATACACCACAGAAAATCCATCGCAGGGTCTAAACTTCACGTTTCATCAAGGTTTCATGAGGCCTTGGTGCCATATCACCCCTATACAGCCCTGCACACCAGCAAAAACATCTTGAGTCGGGCATAGCCAAAGAGTATCAGAGTCAAATACCAAAATATATCAGAGCAGAAGATTAAAGACAGGTTTGCGGGGATCACGGCTAAGAATAATTATCAAAAGCCTAATCCCTGGATTAAAACACAGTTTAAAGGATAAATCATAAGTGTTTTATCGACAAGAAAGCCTCCACCGCTACATCTGAGGTAAATTGATTCCTCAGCTACCACAGTGCTACCTGTTGCCTCAAAGCATTCAAAACAGAGGCCGAAGTTATTTATCAAATGCAGATATTTGTCTCAAACGCAGCCAGAGAGTTACTTATGCAAGGAAAATTAACGAAAAAGATATCTGCAGAGTAACCCTGACACCATACAGAGCCTCAAAGGTCAACAAAAGCTCCCACCGAGTTTAATCTTTATGTAAAATCATTTTAATACAGAGGACACCTATGTGATTTTCCTATTTGATCCCTTCAAGGGCCAATAAACCATTAAGACTGTATTAATTGTAAGGTGAGATCTTTTCTCAGATCTCACCTCCTCATTCTTCTATAAATACTTCTGTAGAAGATGAGAAACTGTTGGTTGTAGAACTTTGAAAGACATTGAAGCTGAAAACCTCTGATTGTAAATAGTGTTCACTGGCTCTTGGAGCTCTGCTTGTGAAAGATAGGTTAGGCCAAGATGTGTAGGTGAATGCTAAACTAAAGCATTGAACTTGAAACTGTAACTAGTTTGGAGCATCAATACAAGCTGATTTATGAGATCCTGGTCTATGTTGACGGTGATGTTTTTCTCATTGTAACTTGTATTTTTATCTCTGTTTTCACTGTGTTTCATATTCTCTTATAAAGAACAACATGCATGGAGTTAGGACCTACTGTATATCAGTAACCTTCTCTGACTGAAAATCTTTATTTGAATGTTTTCTTCCAGTCTGTGTTATTTTGGAATGATTTAATTCAGTCTAAGCATAGGAATGTTGGCGTTCCCTCATCTTAATGTTTTAGCTGAATATTATTCTTGAATGTTATGTTCAGTATTAGTTAAGTAGAGATGAACTATGGAAGATATGGTGTGCCCTGGTCCTAGTTTTATCCCCAAAGGCTAACTGAATGTTTCCCCTGGAATGTGTTAAAAGCTTGCTATTTTCAAAGTACTTACCAGATATTAGGCCATTCTGTGTTGTCTTTGTGATTTTCTTGAAAGTAACTAAGTAAAGAAGAGCTAAGAGAGGATTTGTGGTGAGCTTGGCCTGCTAGTTTCTACTCCAACAGTTGTTTCCAAGTTTCCCTTTGTTTTAAGATGTTTTCTATTGAAAGTGTATCAAAGGCTGACTAGTTTCAAAGTACTTACCAGATCCTAGGTTGCTTTTATGTTTTTATTGAGTCAATGTAAAAGGCTGACTAGTTTAAAAGTACTTATCAAATCCTGGGCTGCTCTTTGTTCTGCATTTGTTTAATTCTCCTTCTTATTGTACCATTTCATTCCATAAATAAAACTTCAAAGAGATCCTTAGACATAGACGACTTGCCCCATGGACCACTCTTGCCCCTTGCTGTTCCAATTAAACCCTATTATGACTCCATAGCCCAATGGACTAAAAACTGCAATTATCTACCTTTTTGGTCAAAACTCATTCTTTTTGCTTGCAACTTCTCACCTTTGAAACTCTTTGCATATAGATCTTTCCACCTTAGACAGTAATCATGCTCAACCATCCAAAAAATAAATAAAACAAACCCTTGGCCTTCATAACTAGCCTAATATCATCACCCCAAACTTTAAAGACAAATCCATCTTTACACTTATTGGAGAGATCCCTCTTCGGATTCAGGAGGGCTAGATCCTAGAATCCCAAAGTTGGTTGAAACGATGTTGTTTCTATGATTGAACTTTTCCAATCTTGCTGATTATAGATTCCTAATAGTTTGCTTGATGGTAAGTTTCTGATGAGCCTCATCCACAAATTGATTGATCCCCATGGCTATAAAATCAGAATAATTAATCAGACAAGGGCTCTATATCTCTTGAAAGATTTGTACTTTGCAAGTTTGTCCTTGGAAAGTTTGTGCTTTGAGATTTTCTGTGCCTATTGTGTTCCGTTCATGTCTGAGCATCCTACACCCTCTGACAGTAACAACCCTGAGTTCGTTTTCCATGCCAGAATGACGGCCACCAATCCTGTTGAATCCTCGCAGTCTGTAACTTTGACATATCGAGAATCTAAGGAAGTACTGGAAGTCCACCCCAAAGTGGAGGAGGTTATGTCCACGTCCAGCAAGGAAAAGCAGAAGGGGAAAGAAAAAGTTCAAGGATTGGGGAAACCCATGAAATGGGCTGGGATGAAGCCCCACACCTCTCCCCAAAATGTGAAGTCTCCACAAGCGGCGGGCTAGGAAAGCTCACCTGGGTCAGTAAAGAGACCTCTGTCTGCTTAGGAAAAGGCCCAAATGGCTGAACCAATCAATTGGCTACCACCCTTTGTTCGGCCTCATATGCCCTCAACATGCACACTATAGAATATTAATGGCCTGCGCACCTATTTGCAGATGCAACTGACTCCGGGTGAGTTCCCCATCATTGGAGAACCATTTCACAAGCTCCATGAGGTAAAATTCGATGACCATGACCTAGCCAATTTGGAGGCCTTCCTCGAGCTAGCACCCGAGCTATACCTCGAAAGGATATTGGAAGACGATGGGATAAAGATCATCCCATGCGCTGGGTGCACGGGTTGGCTAGTTCCAGGCTCTTGAACCTGCTGAGGATGCTACATTTTGGCCATTACAATATTACAGACCGACTTGTGCACCAACTACTTTCCTCGATCCATGATGGTAGCTTTTGCATCCAGGATCACATCCCTATTTTTGTTGGGCTTATTCACTAGATTAATAGCCTCCACATGGAAAAACCAAACCCTATGTTGTACGTGGGCAAGAAGTACGAGTAGAAGATCGCCGACAAAGTGCATGAGGATTACCATGTGTAACAGAACACTTAGGGGTTCATGATCAACACCATCAGTGACCCTGCGATGTTGATGGGTACATTTTTGCTAGCGTTTAATTTGATGCGCAAATTCCAGGCTGCCACTGTCCCTGCATATGAAATTCAACTGGTGGCCCAGTGTGAAAAGGAGGTTTGCTTCAATTGGGCCTAGCACATGTGCAACGAATTCCTAGAAAATGTTCGTGAAGCCGAGGATCAGGGGCACGGATTTTGCTACTCTTGGTTGCTGCTTCTCATTGCGTTGGTCACATTGGAAGCCCTGGAAGATTCGGTCCTCCTCGAGCTCACGCCTGATATGTGTGAAGGGGCGTGATATGCGAACTTGTGGAACTCCAAGGACACACAACGTATTGAGGAAAATCAAGTCTTTTGGGTCCTCTTTTAGATTGGACTGGCCACAACAATCAATTCTTGGCCTCATTTGTCACCTGCAGTGTATGAAAAATATAAGAGCATCATGATGTTTCACGTAACTATGCATAACATCCAAGTCAGAGGTTGCAAAAATCTAGCATGGGTCTCACTCCCATATATGGCTATGGATGAGGACATTGATCATCTAATCATGACATGGCCTCCATAATGGAAGATTGAGTTCAAATTGGGTGCAACGGGAACTGCAGGGTTGAGCGCTACAAAGGTCACCCCCCTGACACCACCAAAGAAACCGGAGGACAAAGCATGGGTACTAGGACGGAAGTGGACCCGGGATCACAGAAGGGTTTGCAACTTGGTAAGAACACTGGGAAAGTAATAGAACCAACCTCACAAAAGGATTTGCAACAGGACCCAGGTGCAGAGGGTCTAGATGTGGGAGGTACTCATTCCCCTCAAGGTATAAAAGGGACTGGTGACCCTATTAAGGGACCACGAAAGAAGCAACGAGCCATATAACCGGAACATGGCACAGGAGTTACGCTGATAGAATATGACCTAGAGTAGATCGCAGATGCGGTCACCTTGGCTGCAGAAGACAAATGGCTGGCTTTGGAAGAGCAGCAGAAAGCCACGGTTGATACAATCCAAGCTAAGCTCCGGACTCTACAGCTCAAAATAGATACCTTTCAAACCAGCATGATCTAGGCAAGGTTCACCCCCGAAACAAGTAATGCAATAATCAGTACACCAGAAATCCGCCTCTGCCCTCTCTCGGGTGCAACCTTCATACTGATTCCACCCAACTTAGGAGCGCAAGTCTAGGCCTGCGCAGAGGTATAGTTGGATCTAGCCCACCTGTCGCATGAACCATTACAGGTCCTTCACGTGTCCCTGTTCTAAGAGATCCAACATAGAGACTGTCAAGTACACCAACAACTCAATACAACTAAGTAGATTATTAAAGAAAAAACTATTGAGGTATCCTAGGTATAGGCTGCATTTACCCTTGCCGCCGCACAACAGACAAAGTTGGAGAACCTCATCAGTAGGCTCTGTGCGGAAGTCACCGAAGATATTCCAGCTTCTGCCACCCCCCAGGCCAAGATTGAAGGGTTGGTTGTAGTGCTAAAGGCTTCAAGGACTGAGATCTAGGCGGTCCGAATAGACATGGAACAAAACATTGCGGCCTTACAGGCCAAATTGCAACCAAAAATGCCATCGAAGGTAAGGGCCCAGCGAGTTGCGCTGGTTACAGAGGCTACTAATGTCATCACCGGTTAGATCGCTCAGGATGCAGAACTATTGGACACAACAATGCAGTTATGGACCAAAGTGCAGCGTGATCCTCTCCTGCGTGAGATCAATCAGGAGTTGCGGTAGAAGGAAGAACAGTTTGAGCAGCTAGAAGCCACGATGCCTACCCTGATCCCTACTCAACAATTGGCACGGCTGCATACCAACCAGACCTTGACATATGAAATTGAAGAGCTCTGCCAGAAAAATAAGACTCTCAGTGACGACCTTAAGCCTTGGGCTGATGAAGCCCTCAAGCTCTCCCAAGATGTCGATATCACAGTAAATCAGCTGAATTAGACTTTGGAGAGTGTCACTACTACTACAGAAGGCCCAAATTCATAGAAGTTGGTGGATATTGCTCAGAATGTTGCTGCACAGAGTGAAGGAGTGCTACCTGAGCTAGTGGATGCGATCAAGCTACTACAAGAAAAGGTGGAGAGCCCACAGCCACAGTGATTCAGGATGAGTCACAAGACTGTGTTGGGGGCCTGTTGGAGTGGGGCTCCCTAAGCTGCGAATATTGTACATTTTGGTATTATTTAGTCTTGTGTAGGGGTTTTGGGTGGGTCAAAGCCCCCAAGGTTTTGTAAATGGGTCAAAGGGTAGACCTAGGGTCCGCAAACCACGGTTTTGTGGACCATAGGATTGCTAGGCCATGTTGATATAAATATATGGATAAGTTAGAGTCTAAAGGTAGGCATGAATGTGAATTAAGGCTACATGTGAATTGCTAGATCTGTTTTCGGTTGGTTTTGGGTAAGGACTCCTATTGGCTGTGTGCGCAGAGATCCTCAATCTTGCTGTGTGTGGACCCTACTGGCTGTGTGCGCAGGAGGTATTTTGGGTTGTAACTGGGTTTTTGGATGCAAATATATGCGGATATAGTTGAAGTATCTCTGTGTTATCCATTGTGTTACTGTTGATGTGAATATGTTATATCTGTTAAGCTACGTATGCATCTATGTTATCGATTTGAGCTGCGAAAGTATCTGTGATATTGCTTTAAGTTGTGAAGGTATCTATGTTTCTGGCATAGGCTTATTTGTAATCTATTATTGGCTATGATTACAGTGCTTTGTGATGATATTTGGTAGCACGCACGTGGATGCAAAGGTATTGATTAGATCTGATATTTGTGCTAAGGTTATATGCTAAATAGTTTGTTAAAAGCCTGTGAATAGCCTAACTCTGTGTAGATCTGATAATTGCAAACACCGATCTGCCTTCATTACCTACTCTCTCTCAGGGTGCGGAAAGCTGGTTCTAGCACCCACCCATACTACTTCGGGTGAGACCTTGGCCTGCGAACACAGGTCATTGCCGAAAGGGCCAGTAGTATAGGGGTTTGTTGGCAAACATTAACCTCTAAACCTAGGTTAGGACCCCTCAAATCAACACCAACCATGACATGTTTGTGGAAGGAAAGAACTTGCAAAAACGGGTGGGTAGTAGTTTTCCAAATCGAGTACAAGAAGTGGTGGACATGAGTCTATTGAGGAGGAAAAATAGATACACCGAAGAAGATAAGGATCTCAATTGTCTTAATTCATTCATAAATGTGGGCTTGCTTTGCACAAATGAATCTCCTCAAGGATGACCTACTATGATGGGCATTTTAGGCACACTACAAAACATTAGAGACACTTTTTTGAGCTCTACTTCCATTCCCAAATTCCAATCAAATCTAACACAATTTTTGGGTAGTACAAGTACTACTATCAAAAAAATTTGTGAAGGCCAAAGTTCTTCGACATCTTAGTCTATTCTAAGAAAATGATAGTTGTGTTACTAAACCATGAAGTAATGCGAGTCGTATTTCGCTTGTTTGTACATAAATAGTTGAACAAAGTGGTAATTATGTAACTAAACTATGAAGTCCTTTGAGTCTTATTTCCCTTATTTGTATATAAATTTTGGTTGTTAATTACATGCAAATGTGAACAATAGAGTTAAATTCACTATGAATGGTGTTTTAAAAATGCCTTTATAATTATAAAATTTCTTATTCTATTTTTTAAAATCTATGTTCAATATCTTTACATCTATATTTCTTTGAAATGATTAAAATATAAAAATATATTTTAGTTCCAGGATTTATTAAAAAAACTATTATAATGAATATAATTTTAATAGATAAATATAACTGATTTTTTATAACTCTTTCTTTAAAGAATGTCATAACCTACAGAAAAAATAATACTACTAGCAACAAAGCCAATTAACACACTTCTATGACAAACTATTATAATGAATATAATTTTAATAGATGAATATAACTATTTTTTTATAACTCTTTCTTTAAAGAGTGTCATAACCTACCCAAAAAATAATGCTACTAACAACAAAGTCAATTAACACACTTCTATGACAATTCATACCAGCACTAACTTTGTGTAATCATAGCTCACAAATTATATCATGCCACATCTTTAAAATATTATTTTCACAAATTATATTATGCCACATCTTTAAAATATTATTTTCATAATGAGGAAAACATAAATTAATATTAGTAAATTTCATTTTTACCAAAATATTTATTTTATATTTTAAGGAAAATATATAGCTTTTCTATCATTCAATAAGTAAATTTCATTTCAACAAATTGGTAAATTTCATTTCCTTTTACTCTTTTAAAATTAAGGCATTAAAGGTATTAAAAGGAATGTGTGTTTTGTATTTCAAAATATAAATATTTTATAAATATGTTATAAATATATTTTATATTTTTATTTTTAAAAAGTTATTTATTTTATAAAAATAAAGTTTAAGAGTAAGGTATTAAAAGGAATATGTGTTTTATATTTCAAAATATAAATATTTTATATTTTTAAAAATATATATATTTTATAAGAATATATTTTGAGAGCTCTTAGCATATTATCAAATTAGATTATTATGATTAACTGAAATTATAGGCACAAGTTAGAAAGCTCTAATTTGATTATATTATTACCAACCTAGAATTATTATCATTAAAGAGAATTGTTATGATAAACTAGAATTACTATCATCAAACTAGAATTGTTATGATTAACATAAATTATCATTGTTATGATTAATATAAATTAGAGAGCTCTAATTTAATTATATTATTATCAACCTAGATTTATTATCATCCAACATAATTGTTATGATAAACTAGAATTATTATCATCAAACTAGAATTGTAGAATTGTTATGATTAGTAGAAATTATAGGCACAACTTTGAGAGCTCTAAGCTCTAATATAATTATTGTAGAATTGTTATGATTAACAGAAATTATAGGCACAATGTCATCAAATCAAAAGATATGGCATAAATTCTCCTGATAATATATATGGAAATTCCAATGTCAAATACAAGATAGGGTAGATACTAGAACCGTAGATGGAAAAATCTCAAAATTCATTGTTTGTCCTCCTCATGTCAAAATCATCAAGATCACCACCATCATTATTGATTTCTAATCCATCCTCGCCCTCTTCCCCCCTCCCCCGCCCTAGATCTTACCAATTCTTGCATCTAGTGGTGTGGAGAATGACACCTCAAGAGGATTGTCCTCATTAAAAGTGACTGGTTGTAGCATTAGTTCATTGAGATCCAATTTGGTTCATGTTAACTCAATGTTTGTAGAAACCCATATTGTTAGGAAATACATCCCACATATGTTTCTTTACCTTCAACTCAACTCACATCTTGCATTGGTATGCCCATATTCTTGCATTGAACATGCATGCAAGGACATAAAAATATTCCATGTTAATTGTTGTAGTAGTAGCATGGATGACAACACATGGAGCTTTCTTCGAGCGAAATTTTTTACCGAGTTCATAATTTTTTTTTTTTTTTTAAGGGGATTACTAGAGACATCTAAGTAGAGGCAAGGATGCACTAAAACATGTTCCTCAAAACATATGTTGGTGCTAGCTAGTTCACCAATCTATGGGCTTATAAGAATCCAAGTGGTGGTGATAGTTGCAATAGTACTTCCATTGATTCATGAGGCGTGAAGGTCAAAAAGCTCATTCCCTTTACCGTGGCATTGGGCGCCACATAAAATGACATCGATGTTGCAACTTTTCATGTCGCACAAAGAGAAAATCCTTCCATATTTCCCTACTCCTTTCGGCATTCCTTTGCACCTCCGATGCAATTGCTAATTTTATTTCTTTAAAGGTGTGGGATTTTTTTTCAATTTATTTTGTAAATAATGTTTTAAAAAATATTTACTTTAATGTTTTAGGTAATATTTGACATTTAATTGATTTTATGAGTCACCAATTTTTTTTCACACAATCTACTCGTTGGGGAGTGCAAATGCTGTATTCCTTCCCTTAATTTAAGGGAAAGTAGAGATTGTTTAATGGTTAGTTTAATTTAATTTAATTTGCTTTACACGTGGGCGGTCTTGCAGATACTAATTTTACGCCAAGGGTATGCAACTAATGCTTTGTGATTAATTTTATAAAAACGTGATATTCATTTCTTACTTCCCTGGAAAGGTGAGTATTTACCATCATGGTTTAAAATGTCACATTCTCGCTTATTCAAACAGGAAATCAAGTGTTTTGGAAAATTAAGGGACCATATCTCGAAAAGATCGTTAGTGCGATATTTTTATGTGAATGTTGCGATATAGGTAGACAAAGAAAATCGATTTTCTCATTACATCTTTAATCCACTCAGAGATGTAGATTTTCTGTTTTGTCGTGTGTGTATTACAAAAAAACCACAATATGGTGGGTGGTGGGCCTTGCATGAGATGGAAAAAATTTGGAAGAATATTTATGGGTCGTCTTCAATCACATCTAAAGGCGCAGGGAAATTTTAAATAAATTTATTGATTTTTTTTTTGTAAAAGTCTTCTTTTATTGAATACGTAGCCAAAGAAACTCCATTTTTTCACCTATCTTGAATTAATTAAGAGAGGCAGATTTTATGTTTTCTCGTGTGTATTACCACAATATGATATGGTGGCTACTGGTCTTAAATCACATCTAAATTTTGGTACAATATTTATGGGTCGTCTTCAATCACGTCTAAAATAGAATTGGAAGTTTGAGTGGGTGGGGGTGCCGTGATGACAGGAAGGCGCTGGGAAATTGTTAAATAACTTTATTCAAATTACTTGATCGCATCAATGTTTTAATTTTAAGTTTATTGAAATTACTTAATCACGTAATTGTTAAATAACTTTATTGAATTTTTTACTTTAATTTATTAGTGCGGTTTCTATTTCTCTCAATTTCTCTTCATACAGAAAACAAGTGGAAATTAACCGACCTGAAGATATCGGAAATTTTTTTATTTCCCTTCACTCAATGCAGCTATATAGCTCATTACCAAACTCCATTTTCTCATCCACAATGTTGGAATTTAGTTCTAACTGCCCGCACAACATTGTCGATCCCATTTGCCAGCACAACACAACATGGATAAATCAAAGGCCGATCACTTTACCACAACTTCGCAACATTGCATATCGCCGATTGCACCATTGCAAGGTTCGCCGTTTCAACTACGATGCGATATGCCGACATCGCAACATCACACATCCGCTCTACCAAAGGCTTGGCACTCCACCGCGTTGCGATATGGCCCACATCACACATCGCTCATCGCTCCTTCTCCGTACCATCAAGTCTCGCCGTCTCACTTGCGATGCGATATCACACATCGCATATCGCATGCGCCAAAGGTCTAAGCCATCTGCAACATTGATGCCATCAGTGCGATCTTCAAGCTGTGTTTTTTGTTGGTATGTCAATCAATGGCATTCAATGGTATTAGGTTTGTAATAAATTCCTACAGTCGGTTAGTGAATTTATATAGGTTGAATTGCACTATGCATTGTGCATGAAATATATAATTGATTTTGCCTAAAGGCTGAGAACAGAGAGACAGAGAGTAATATTGCAGCATTGTGTGTGTAGCAGCCAAATAAATTGTGAATCCAGAATTGTATTCTGAAGACATAATTTTCATTCTGTAATAGTTTTTCATATTAATGAAACAATTTTTTTTACGCATCTCTCTCTGTAAATTTTTTGAGTTAAAATCTCTATGTTGTAAAAGAGGAATAGTTTTCTTTCCTCTGTGTGTTGTTAAGGAATTTGTCCAGAAAATTCCAACATGGTATCAGAGCTAGTCTAGGCACTCAGTGAACGTAGCAGAGTTTTCTCTTCACTACAAAAGTTGTAAGAAGCTAGTTGAAGCAGATTTCTCCAACAGAGAAAGCTTCTGTTTGTTTTGTTTGCACAGTCATGATGGCTGCAGCAGGAATCAGTTTGACGAATCCCCAACTTCCACAGTTTAATGGGAAGAATCATGATTATTGGTCTATCACTATGAGAGCCTTGTTTGCTTCACAGGACATATGGGAGCTAGTTGAGAATGGCTGCCCAGAACCAGCAGATGCAACAACATTGGCTGCTTTGATAGCAGCAGAAAGAGATTTGTTAAAAGATATTAGGAAGAAGGACTCCAAAGCCCTCTTCTATCTTTTTCAATCTGTACATGAGAGTATTTTCCCAATGATTGCAGCAACAAAAAAGTCTAAGGAGGCATGGGATATTCTCAAAACCACCTATTAGGGCATGGATAAGGTGAAGAAAACAAAGTTGCAAATGCTGATGAGAAATTTTGAAACTCTCTGTATGAAAGAGTCTGAAAATATAGACTCATTTTTTACTCATGTTATTGGGTTGGTTACCCAGATAAGGTCTCATGGAGAGATGCTTGAAGAAAGAAGAATTGTGGAGAAAATCTTGAGAATTCTACCCTCAAGATTTGATGCCATAGTAGTGGCAATAGAAGAGACAAAGGATCTCTCACAATTTATAGTGGATGAGCTGAGTGCATCCCTGATGTCTCATGAACACAGAATAAACAGAGGAATAAATACCTCATTGGAACAAGCTTTTAAGACTCAAATATCTTTTGGCTGAAGCAAAGGTCAAGGGAGAGCAAACAAAAAAGGAAGAGACAGAAGCCAAAACAAAGGGAGAAACAGCCCTGCAAGTTCGAGTGGAAGAAGTAGAAATCAGAACCAAAATGAAGGCTCAAGCCAACATCAAGCTCATGGACAAAGGTATGATAAATCCCAAGTCCAATGCCATTATTGCAAGAAATATGAGCACTATGCCAATGAATGTAGGAAAAAGAAAAATGACATGAATAATAGGAAAACTGTTAATTTTGCAAAAGAAAATAAGAACCAGAGTAATGTGTTGTTAACATGTAATGTAGCACAAGATAGACAAGATGATGTATGGTTCTTAAACTCAGGTTGTAGCAACCACATGACTAGAAACATAGCAATTTTTTCCAATCTGGATGAAAATGTTAAATCTGAAGTAGCAACAGGTACTGATAGTAAGATCTCTGTCAAGGGAAAAAGCAGAGTCAGTATCCTGGAAAGAAATGGAGAAAAAAAAATTATGCCAGATGTATATTATGTACCTTGCTTGAAACGTAATCTTTTGAGCATTAGATAGCTCATTGACAAGGGCTACAATGTATTTTTTAAAGATGATGTGTGCACAATCATGGACATACCTCCAAGCAAAAAATTCATTGCAGAGGTGCAGATGACAAGTAATAGGATGTTTCCTCTCAAGCTCAGAGCAGACTTGAAGGAAAGGAAAAATGTAGCAGCTGTTACACAAGAACTCTTTCAAAAAGAAGTGAAAGATGAAAACTAGTTATGGCACTTGAGATTTGGACATCTTAATTTCAGAGGCCTGAAATTGCTGCACATAAAGGGAATGGTAAAGAGATTACCATTGATTGAGAAACTGAATAGCCTTTTTGAAGGCTGCATCTTGGGCAAACAACACAGAGAAAGCTTTCCAATAGGGAAGAGTATAAGGGAAAAAGCACCCTTAGAGATTGTCCACTCTGATTTGTGTGGACCAATGCAAACGCCATCTTTAACTAGCAAAAAATATGTTTTGACATTCATAGATGACTACACCAGAAAGACATGGGTGTGTTTCTTGAAACAGAAGAGTGAAGTGTTTGAACAGTTCTGCGACTTCAAAGCTCATGTTGAGAAGTAGAGTGGGCACTACATCAAAGTGCTAAGAACTAACAAAGGTGGAGAATACATCTCCAAAGAGTTTCTGCGCTTTTGCAGAGAGAACGACATACATAATAAATTTACCACAAGGTACACACCTCAGCAAAACGATGTTGTAGAAAGGAAGAATAGGACCATCATGGACATGGTCAGAAGTATGTTGAAGGTAAAACATTTTTCAACTGAATATTGGTTGAAGCTGTTAATTGTGCAGCGTACATTTTGAATAGATGCTCAACTAAAGCTGTCATGAATAGAATTTCTAAAGAAGCGTGGAGCGGCAGAAAACAATTCGTCACCCATATGAAAGTATTCGGCTATGTGCATATGCATATGTCCCGGATCAGTTGAGAAAGAATCTTGACAGTAAGGGGGATAAATGTATCTTTTTTGGATACAGTGATGAGTCCAAGGCATACAAGCTTTATAATCCATCCAACAAGAAAGTTATAATCAGCAGAGATGTGCAATTTATACAAGAAGAAGTTTGGGATGGAAGTTTAGAGAAAACAGTGAACGTGAAGACAAGTATGTCTCATGAAGAAGAAGAGGAAGGGACAATAGCAAATAATCCTTCCTTGGTGGCTCCTCCTCCACCACCACAAGCACAAAAAACCACACCACAAGCTGGAAATAGAATAGCCTTGAGAAATCAAGGAAGTGCTTCTTCAAGCACACCACAGGGAACAGAAACTCCCTCGAGTTCAAGTGGAACTCCAAGTACACCAAGAATACTGACATTCAAAAATCTGAGTGAGATTTATGAACAAGGAGAGGTAAATGATAATGCTGGTCTGAACTCTTTATTTTCTTTATATTGTCATGTTGATGACCCAATTCATTTTGAAGATGCTGTAAAAAAATAAAAATGGATTGAATTAATGAATGAAGAGATTGGTGCAATAGAAAAGAGTAATACATGGGAGTTAGTGGACCTCCCTAAAGGTAAATAAGTCAATGGAGTTAAATGGGTCTATAAGACCAAAAGAAATGCTGAAGGCAAGATTGAAAGGCACAAGGCCAAACTTGTTGTCAAAGGCAACAAGTAGCAACAAGGAATATATTATGAGGAAACTTTCACACCAGTTGCAAGAATGGAAACAGTGAGATCAATGTTGTCCATAGCAGCACAACAGAAATGGAAGGTTTTCCAAATGGATGTGAAATTTGCATTCCTAAATGGAGTGTTGAAAGAAGAGGTATATGCTGAGCAACCTCCAGGCTATGAAATTGAAGGCCGAGACCACAAAGTATGCAAGTTAAAGAAAGCTCTTTATGGGCTGAAGCAACCACCAAGAGCATGGTACAACAGAATAGATGCTTATCTGATTGAAAATGGATTTGAAAAATGTGATGGAGAACCCACACTCTACATAAAATAAAATGATGGTAAGATTCTTATTGTTGTTTTATATGTAGATTATTTAATATTTACTGGCAATGAAGTTTCTCTCATTGCTAATTTTAAAGCAGTCATGAAGAGTGAATTTTAAATCACTTATTTGGGGTTTTTAAGATATTTTCTTGGAATTGAAGTAGAGAAAAACGAAAATGGTATTTTAATTTCCCAAGAAAAATATGTTGAAGAAGTGTTGAAAAGATTCAACATGCAGAACAACAAGCCAGTTGTAACTCCAACTGTCATGGGGTTAAAATTGAGCAAAGAAGACAACAACAAGGATTTTAATCCAAAATTGTATAAAAGCATAGTTGGTAGCCTCATGTATTTGACTGCAACTAGGAAGGATATAATGCATGTTGTAAGCTTAATCTCTATATTTATGGAAAGGCCGAAAGAAACTCATTGGCAAGCAGCCAAGAGGATTCTAAGTTATGTAAATGGAACGAAGGGGTATGGTATTTTCTACTCCTCTTCTAAAATTTTTGAAGTAATTGGTTATACTGACGGTGATTGGGCTGGAAGCATACATGATAGGAAGAGCACGTCTGGATATGTGTTTCATTTGGGATCGGGATTCATTTCATGGGCTTACAAGAAGCAACCAGTAGTTGCTTTATCAACAGCAGAGGCAGAATATGTGGTAGCAATAGCAGCAGCATGCCAAGCAGTATGGCTGAGAAGAATACTCAGAGATTTGTGTCATGAACAGGAAAAAGGCACAACCATTTACTGTGACAATAGCTCAGCTATAGCATTGTCAAAGAATTCTGTGTTTCATAAAAGAACGAAACACATTGATACCAAGTTTCACTACATCAGGGAGGTAGTGAACAATGGAGAAATAATTTTGAAACATTGCAGAACTGAAGAACAATTTGCAGACATTTTAACAAAACCATTAGCACAGAAAAGTTTTGATTACTTCAGAAAATTCATGGGCATGCACGAAAACCCAGCATTTGTAATTGAGGGGCAGTGTTGGAATTTAATTCCAACTTCCCACACAGCATAGCAGTCCCATCTGCCATCACAACACAACATGGATAAATCAAAGGCTGATCGCTTTATCAAAACTTTGCAACATTGCATATCATCGATCACACCATCACAAGGTTCGTCGTTTCAACTGCGATGTGATATGCCGACATCGCAACATCGCACATCCGATCTACCAAAGGCTCGGTGCTCCATTGTGATGCGATATGGCCCACATCACACATCGCTCATCGCTCCTTCTCCGCACCATCAAGTCCTACCGTCTCGCTTGCGATGCGATATCGCACATTGCATATCATATGTGCCAAAGGTCTAAGTCATCCACAGCATTGATGCCATCAATGTGATATTCAAGCAATGTTTCTTGTTGGTATGTCAATCAATGACATTCAATGGTATTAGGTTTGTAATAAATTCCTACAATCAGTTAGTGAATTTATATAGGTTGATTGCACTATGCATTGTGTGTGAAATATATAATTGATTTTGCTCGAAGGCTAAGAACAGAGAGACAGAGAGTAATATTGCAACATTGTGTGTGTAGCAACCAAATAAATTGTGAATCCATAATTGTATTATGAAGATAGAATTTTCATTCTGTAATAGTTTTTCATATTAATGAAACAGTTTTTTTATGCATCTCTGTCTGTACATTTTTTGAGTTAAAATCTCTGTGTTGTAAAAGAGGAATAGTTTTATTTCCTCTTTGTGTTGTTAATGAATTTGTCCACAAAATTCCAACACACAAACCATTATGTCATGGAAGAGATGCATATTACCACAATGCTTCTCCTTCTCTTTCTCAATCCGTTTGTGTTTTTCACACTCGCCCATTCATCTCACACTCACCATCCTCATCTCACCAATGCTTCCGATCAATACGCTTTGCTTGCATTCAATTCTGCCATCACATATGATCTCTACTAATCCTTAGCCTCTACTTGATTGCCAAATGTTTCATTCTGAGAATGGAAGGGTATCATATGTAACAGTCGCAGGCAGAGAGTCGTTTCTCTCAATGTTTCAAGCATGGGATTACAAGGTACAATCTCTCCCTTTCTCTCTAATCTCTCCCTTTTGCAATAACTATTTCCATGATCTCAATAATCTCTCTCTAATCTCTTGCTTAAAGACGCTTTTCCTCTCTCATAATCAACTCCAAGGTTCCATTCCACCCAGTTTGGGTAGCTGCTACAACTTGCGGAACTTGACTCTCTCCTATAAAAATCTCATAGGAAACATTCCCCCACAACTATGTGTTCTCCCCAACCTAATTACCATGGTCTTGGGAGTTAACAATTTGATGGGAACAATCCCCAACTGCTTGGGTATTGCGTGGAAACAACCTTCACGGTAGTGTTCCTTCCGAATTGGGTATGTTAAGCCAGCTCAGAGTTCTTGAACTGGCAGATAACCATCTAACGGGACACATTCATTCTTCATTGTCTAATTGCACAAATATTGAAAAATTGAGTATAGCTTATAACCAATTAGTTGGCCACATTCCGTTGAAGTTCTGCAGCGAAAAGACCACCCACTTAAATTATCTTTATCTGGGTGGTAATCTGCTGAGTGGCAACATTCCTTCTTCCCTCTTCAATTGTATGAAGCTTCAAGTGATTGCATTAGCAGGTAACCAGCTCAGCGGAATAGTGCCCATGGAGCTAGATAGATTGACACATCTCTGGATGATTTTCATTGCCGAAAACTACCTGATTAGCGACAGCACCAAGAGATGCCTCATTCTTAATGCTTGATGCAGGGATTTTGGGTTAAATCAGATCCTTGCATATAAAACAATGAACACTTCTTTCTTTTCTTAAATACTTAAGAAAATTCATCAAAACTCCACTTGCTTCAATGTCAAATATACATAACCAAAAGAGAGCTTATACAAAAAAAATAAAAATACAGATGTATAATAGCATAATAAATACTCGGCCAATTATTACAATGGAGAGCCTCTCCTGGCTCTTGACCCTTTATAAAATCTCTCAAATAATTCCTCACTTCTCACTCCCTATTTACACCCTCATACAACTCTCTTATTTATACAAAAATAGGAATTTATTCCATTCCATAAAATCCTCCACATTAATCTCAACTAAATTTAAATTAGATTTATTCTAGTTTTGGTCTCAACAAAATCCCGTATATAGAATTACTACTCCCTAGATTATCTACCTAATCCCATTCTACTCATATCTTTTAATTATTAAAGAATATTTACAAAAATCCTCACATTTATAATTTCTCTCCTAATTTATTGGAAATAAGCAATTTAATGAATAAAATAATTAAAATGTCTCACCCCCCTTATTACATAATTAAATAATGAAAATTGAGCTTGATGCTCCTGCATCAGACTCCCAAGGTTGAAATTAACCATGATCGCCTGATCATGTGTTTCAGATCTTTGTCTTCCTGGATCCCATATCTTGTGTTGCAATTCTCCATTTGCTGCTGCTTTTGTTTGTTGTTTTTCTCCAGGTTTCCATAGTTTATGTTGCATTGTCCCACTAGCTATGCTTTCACAGTCTTTTGTTGTCTTCCTCTTACTGCTTCTTCTTTGTTTTACTGCCACTGGCTTCTTCTGGGATACTTTCATCATTATCCTCCTTATCAGTTCAATTTCTATGTTCAATAGATCTTCTCCAGCATCTGCAATAAAACCTGTACTCACAAAACAATTATTAAAATAAAAAACATAAGACCTCAGTGCCTCTTTCTCCTCTGGCAACATTTCAGTATGCTGCTCAAAAATTTATTCTTCCATTAGCACATCAATATGCTGATTTAAATCCTCCATGAGACTATCAGCTAGTCCCTCCTCCATATCATCTGTTTCAAGAATGTCTCTCTATTCTGGTTCACAAAAAAGAACTTCTTCAATTTGCTGAATCATTCCTACATCCTTATTTTCTGTTTCCTGAATATTATTCAGGAAAATTTCTTTGTCTTTCTCTTTCAGCAACTCACCCTAAGTATAGATCCTCTGCTTTTCCAAATCTCTTCTCTGAATATCTAAATTTCTATATAACTCAACAATATCAATTGGGGTAGAACTTGGAAACTTTACACAACTTTGCATACCTTCACTTGCTGTTGACCAATCATTAGATGGCCCTTCTTCCTTTGCTTCAATATTCTTCTGAATATTTCCATAAGACTCCTTTGTCTTCATTTATTTATGAGATCTTGCTATCTCAGCATCATTCTGAACATATTTTAGATTCAACTTCTTCTCCTTAACAAACTTCAAAGTTTGTTCAACATCCTGTGATGTACCTGAAATCAAACACAAATCATTAGTCTTAAAAACATAAGACCTTGTGGTCTCATTTGATGCTTCAGTCATCATATCTCCTTGCTGCTCTGATTCCTTCATTTGATTCTTTTCATCTATAGATTTCTCCTCTGCCACATCATTAATTTCAGAAATTAATGGACCATATTCCAGCTCACACATCAAATATCCCTTTAAACTGAGTAACTCTTCCTTCAACTGAACATTCACTCTATGCTCCCACTTCACTTGTAATCCATGCCATGTGACTTTCCTTTTCATACTCCATCCACATCTCTAGTCTACTTTACTTCTCCATAACATTTCCATCAACAATTCAAGACGAAAATTTATCTCAGCTCTCTCTCTATCAATCTGCTCTTGACTCATTCTCATGCCATTTGACTTGGCATCCTCCTTCTCCTTTCTTCTGCTATGGTCTTCTTCAGAACCTCTGCAATGACCTTCAGTAGTCATATTTGTCTCTATCTTCATGAGTTCATCACTAATTCACCATGAGCTGTACTTAAAGCCTCTACAACAGCAAGTCCTCCCTGCTACCACTTACCTCACCAATCCTCTCTCTGGACTTGCTCTTTTGACAAGCATTGGTTCTCTATTCTCTGGAACCTTTTTGGGCATCCTCTTTGATCCCTCTAGGCTTCAACTCGTCTACACTTTTTAAGGACACAACTGTCCTTTTGTCCAGTCTCCATTGGAATTATTTAGGGTTCTATTCCACACTTTGCTTTCCTTTAGAAACTATTACTATTTTCTTTCATCACTACTTTTAAAATTGTGATCTTCGTTTGCTAAGATCTTCACCTGTCTGCAACCTGAATTATGCAAATATCATCTTCAAACAAGAGTTAAAATAAAACATATCAGCTCACCTTCAAGATCTCTGTGTGATCTTGTTCCATCTCTCATCTGCATTGTATCTCTATGTGCTATCATCTTTCAGACTCAAAGTATGATCTCCTTTTAATTTCTTCATCAAACATGCATTCTCTGCAATTCTCATTTAATTACAAAAACCTGAGTCTTAAAAAAGAGTTATTGCCAAATACAAGCCTTGATTCAAATTGACACAACCAAGACTGCTAAGAATTCACACTATGAATAATAAAACCTCTCACATAAAAGTGCATGTTTCCCTCTATATCACCCAATATTAGCGCATTCTCCCTTTCCATTCATTTAAGCAAAACTTAAATTTCTTTAAAACTACTATGGTGATAAAACCTTATACCTCTGTATTTGCAGCATGTTGACATAAATCATCTTCGCAAAATACTTATTTTTAAGTTCAATTAAGAAAACCCCAAAATGTCAACACATAACATGCTTATTCATACCTTTTCCCTTGACTCATAATTCACTTGCGCCACTCCAATTCATATTTTCCGGCTCTTCATACAAATCATGGATCTGGAAGAAAATGCTGCATTGTTTTTGAAGCTGTCAAGTCAAATCCATTCAATGCTCTAATACAACTCAATGATGTAGATCTACAAAAACTTCTGCTTCCAAAGATTCTTTGGATAAACAATTTCAATTATTTGCTTCTACCAAGGCCCAGACTTAGTCTTGTTTCAACACAAAATTGATTTAAATTGCCAATTTAACATTGCAAGTTCAACAAAAACATTTTCTCAATACTATGGTTATCATATCCTCAAGGGATTGTTACAACTATGCACCACCATATAATTTCATTTTAAACCCATACCTCACTTGCATTGAAAATGGACATTTTTGCATACAAATTTCATGTTGATTTCACTGTGACAAACCAAACAAACCCTTCATACTTACACACGCATCTCATAAGTTGCGTTATGCTTTGGCATTGATGTAATAACTCACGCACGCATCTCATGATGCTGCATTATGCTCTTGCATCAAGCAATCTATTACAGTTGTTGCCAAGAATTCAATGTTATTGCCATAATCCATGCAAATGGTAATGCCTCCACACTAGTATGATTGGCACGGTATGACCCACCGTAGCATTGGACAGAGGATAGTGTGAGCACGGTAGTGATTTCTACGTTGGAGGTCTGATCACAACTAAACGCAGCCTTTGCTAATTCACAACAACGACAATGTTGCCATTCGACAGTCTATCCATCGAGTTTAATGCTGGTTGTAACTCAGTCTCAAGATGTATCGAATTCATGCGAATTCCTTTGCTGTTGAAGCCATTACCTTTCCAAATCATTACATCCACATGAAATTTCGATGTATGGCATGAGAGATGGTCCGGTTCTGCAATTCCTTCATAGTTCACCAATGGAAGTAACTCCAAATGCCACAGAACTTCACAACACTTCACCCGTGGTTGCGAGTTGTTCGTTGTCATGGTTTTGAATTCAAAATGTTCAAACAATGCGATTTCAACCAGGCATCGTGGCCTTGAGTTCGGTTTGTCAAAAAACGTAATTTCATTCAACTTCCGTGGCATCCACACATATCAATGTGCTCTTTTCCACCATAGATTTAACTTCAACCCTAGCTTTGGGATGACAGTCTTCTGCGCTTTGATGGCAGTCTTCTGTGCTTCACGCACTCCAATAAATATACACATAAAAATATATATGAATTGCAGATTCAAACAAAATGTAGAATAGGCATCTTTCAAGCTTTGATACCAAATGATGCAGGGATTCTAGGTTAAATCAGATCCTTGCATATAAAAGAATGAAAACTTATTTCTTTTCTTAAATACTTAAGAAAATTCATCAAAACTCCATTTTCTTCGACATCAAATATACATAACCAAAAGAGAGCTTATACAAAAAAATACAGATGTATAATAACATAAGAAATCCTCGGCCAATTATTACAATGGAGAGCCTCTCCCAGCTCTTGGCCCTTTACAAAAGCTCTCAAATCATTCCTCACTCTCTCTGAATTCCTCACTTCTCACTCCCTGTTTACACCCTCATACAACCCTCTTATTTATACAAAAATAGGAATTTATCCCATTCCATAAAATCCTCCACATTAATCTCAACTAAATTTAAATTAGATTTATTCTAGTTTTGGACTCAACAAAATCCCGTATATAGAATTCCTACTCCCTAGATTATCTACCTAATCCCATTCTACCCATATCCTTTAATTATTAAAGAATATTTACAAAAATCCTCACATTTATAATTTCTCTCCTAATTTATTAAAAATAAGCAATTTAACTAATAAAATAATTAAAATGTCTCACCCCCCTTATTACATAATTAAATAATGAAAATTGAGCTTGATGCTCCTGCATCAATGTTTTTAGTCATTGTTCCAATCTACAATTAGTAGACTTATTCTATAATAATCTCACACGACAACTTCCCTTTTCCTTTTCTATAGGCCACCTCTTTACAAAACTCTACTACTTAGACCTGGGTGTCAATGAAGTATCAGGAGAAATGCCTAAACATATTGGAAATATAACTATCTTAACATTGCTCAGTTTAGAAGCTAATTATTTTACAGGGTCAATCCCTTCTTCAATTAATATGCTTCAAAAATTGGAGATATTATATATAGATACTAACAATTTTCAAGGAAATATCTCTATGGAAATTGGTCAGCTAAAAAGCTTAGGGCTCTTATATCTCTCTGGAAATAATCTCTCAAGAAGAATCCCTGATTTTGTAACCAACCTCGAGAAATTAAGATATTTAGATCTTAATCATAACCAGTTATCTGGAAATATACCTGCAAATTTAGGGAAATGTGTGAACTTACTAAAACTAGATCTATCCTACAACAAGCTTAGTGGGCACATACGTCCAGAGGTTGTAGGCCTTGTAAATTTAGCCTTCTATTTCAACTTGTCAAACAATTTATTACATGTCGATGTTCCGTTAGATCTAGAAAAGTTCAATAAGCTTCAAGCTATAGATATTTCTGCAAATAAATTAACTGGCTACATTCCAAGTGCACTTGGAAGTTGCAAAGAAATAGTATAGCTAAATCTTTCTTGCAACAAACTTGAAGGCTCGATTCTAGTGTCACTCGGTGAACTTCAGAGTCTACAGGACCTGGATCTCTCTTCTAATAATTTTTCGAGTGGAATACCCATATCACTAGAAAATCTCACAATGCTCAATCACTTGAATTTTTTTTTTAACAAGTTGTGTGGAGAAGTCCCTAAAGAGGTTGTTTTCAAAAATATTGGCACCATGACATTTCTGGGAAACCTTGGTCTATGTGGACCTTGGGTAGGTCTATCACCATGTTATTCTCACAAACATAGAACTATTTTGAATCTAAAAGGAGTTATCATTCTTGTTATTTCTATTGCAACAATTGTTGTATTATGTTTGTGTCTTGCAATCTTGTGGAGACGAAATTGCAAGAGACATATTCAGACAGAGACTGGTCCATAATTAAATGTGGGGCATCAAAGAATCTCCTATTCAGATCTTGTCATTGCAACAAATGAATTCAATGATGCCAACTTGTTAGGGGTTGGTAGTTTTGGAAAAGTGTACAAAGGAGTTTTGAATGATGGCACAATAATCGCTATCAAGCTTCTCAATCTAGAAAATGAAGGGGCTCAAAAGTGTTTTGATAGAGAGTGCAAAGTTTTGGGTAAAGTTAGACCCTAAAATCTGATTAAGGTCATAACTTGTTATTCAGATCTCCAAATAAAAGCTTTGATATTTCCTTTAATGCCAAATGGAAGCCTATAAATATGGTTATATCCTGATGATGGAGAACAAAGTGATTTGAATTTGATTCAAAGGTTGAATATATCAATAGAAATTGCACAAGGCATGGCATATCTTCATCACCATTGTTTTGTTCAAGTGATTCATTGTGATTTGAAACCCAACAATGTGTTGTTGGGTGAAGATATGACTGCATATTTAATAGACTTTAGCGTTTCTACGATATGTTTTCCAAATAATGAAGCCGAAGCTCTCACTTCCACAAATGCACTCAAAGGATCTACAGGGTACATTCCTCTAGGTATTATTTAAACTATATACCATATTAAGCAATGTTATGATTTTCTTATTTTTACTTAACATTTTAAATCAAATTTAGAAACTTAAGATGAGAATTTGTGAATGTAGAATATGGAGTAGGAGGACAAGTTACAACAAAAGGCGATGTTTATAGTTGTGGAATAGTGCTATTGGAAATGTTCACTAGAAAGAAGCCCACCCACAACATGTTTGTGGATGGAATGGATTTGCAAAAAAGGGTGGGTAGCAGTTTTCTAGAACGAGTATAAGAAGTGGTGGACATGGGTTTATTGAGGAGGACTAATAGATGCAACGAAGAAGATAAGGATCTCAGTTGCCTCAGATCACTGATAAATGTGGGTATGCTTTGCACAAATGAATCTCCTCAAGGGTGAACTACTATGATGGGCATTTTGGGCACACTGCAAAACATCAAAGACACTTTTTTGAGGCATACTTCCATTCCCAAATTCCAATCCAATCTAACACATTTTTTGGGTAGTACAAGTACTACTATCAACAACATTTTTGAAGGCCAAAGTTCTTCCACATCTTAGTCTATTCTAACAAAATGGTAGTTGTGCTACTAAACCATGAAGCAATGTGAGTTTTATTTCCCTTGTTTGTACATAAACATTTGAACAAAGTGACACTTATGTAACTAAACTATGAAATAATTTGAGTCTTATTTCCCTTGTTAGTATATAAATATTGGTTGTTAATTGCATGCCAATGTGAATAATATAGTTAGATTCACTATGAATAGCGTTTTAAATATGCCTTTATGATTATAAAATTTCCTATTCTATCTTTAAAAAAATTATATTCAATATCTTTATATCTATAATTGAATGTATCACAATCTTCAAATCGAATTTATCACATTTTTTGGTATTAAATACACAACAAGGAGTTTTGTATTTCTTTCAAATGATTAAAATATAGAAATTTATTTTAGTTCCAGAAATTATTGAAAAAACTATAACAATAAATATAATTCTTATAAAGTCTTTGGGGTCTTGGTTAAATGGTGATGAGGCGGGCTATTATAGCACTCATCACATAATTCTAATAAATAAATAGACAATTTAGTACATGAATAGTTACAATTCAGAGCAGTAAAGCAGTATCATAGCTCGCAAACTATTTCATGTCACACCTTTAAAATATTATTTTCATAACATATACCAGGAAAACATATGGCTTTCCTATCATTCGTAATTACTAATTTCATTTTTAATGAAATGTGTTTTATATTTCAAGGAAAACATAGGGCTTCTCTATTAAATAAATTTAATTTCCAAGAGTAAAGTATTAAAAGAAATATATGTTTTTATATTTCAAAATATAAATATTTTATAAATATGTTATAAATATATAATATATTTTATGTTATATATTTTTAAAAAGATACATATTTTATAAGAATAAATTTTGCGAGCTTTAATTTGAGAATATTATCAAATTAGATTGTTATTATTAAAGTAAATCATAGGTACAAGTTTAAGATAGATTATTATGATTAACGGAAATCATAGGCACAAGTTTGAGATCTCTAATTTGATCATATTATCATTAAATATAATAAAATGATTAGAGAGTGCTAATCACATTGTTATGATTAATGGAAATCATAGGCATAAGTTTGAGATCTTTATTTGATTAAATAGAATAGAATTATTAGAGAGCGCTAATTACATTGTTATGATTAACGGAAATCATAGGCACAAGTTTGAGATCTCTATTTGATTAGAGAGTGATAATGTTATCTCTATTTGATTGAAGAGCACTAATCACATTGTTTTATTATTAACGGAAATTATAAGCACAAGTTTGAGATCTCTAATTTGATCATATTATCATCAAATAGAACAATTAGCAAAATCATAGGCACATCCATACCCATGAGAGAATTGTTATAATCTATGATTAAAGATATCTAATTTGAATATATTATGATCAAATATAATTTTTATGATTTATGATTAAAGATCTTATATTATGATCAAATAAAATGATTATCGAAATCATAGGCACATCCATACCCATGAGAGAATTGTTATGATTTAGGATTTTTTATAGTTTAGGATTAACAAAATCATATGCACATCCATACCCTATTGAAGAGGTTATCTATCTTACAACATAGACTAGTAATAGAGTAAAATGTTCATCCATACCCTATTGAAGAGGTTAATCTTATTGAAGAGGTTATCTATCAATAATATATTCAAATTAAATATAAAAATTATATATAAAAATTTGAATTTTAACATAGACTAGTAATAGAGTAAAATGTTGGGTGTTATTATCTTACTGTGCAACATGTGATAAGCCCTTGCCCTGAAAGGTGTGGAGGTGATAAGCCCTTGCCCTAAAAGGTGTGGAGGTGATAAGCCCTTGCCCTAAAAGGTGTGGAGTTATGCAGCAGAAGGTGTGGAGTTATGCAGTAGCAAACAAATGTTTACATATTAAACATTCCTCCTTTTTCCAACACTCTTTCCAACACCCTATTTTGATCCTAGAAATACCTTGATTCAGAGCCACGTTAGTTCCTATTTTTGATCCTAGAAATACCTTGATTCAAAGCCACGTTAGTTTTGTTAGTTCTGATTGAAGAGTACTAAATTATCGATTCTTGAAAATTGTTATTGATATTGGATGTTAGAGTAGTGGTATTTCTATTTTGTAGATTCTATGTGAATATCATGTGAATATCATGTTGAGTGGGTGTGGGTATTCTTGAAAATAACCAATGTTTTGTAGATTCATGTTGCGTGGGTATTCTTCAAAGAAACCATACAATGGCATCACTATGTATGGTGGTAGCTATTCCATTGGCATATTATGCATAAAGAACGTTTCAGTGAAGCAAAGATTGTGGAAGATCATAAAGGAGATGTGGTCCTACTAACATTGCTTTTGGTACCTTTGAAGCATGACATGATGATGATGCACACTATAACTTCAACTCTACTATATTGTAAGTCACCATGTCATTCCTTGTAACATTGCTTCTGGTGATCTTTGAAACATGTGATGACGATGGACACTATAACCTCAACATCATATTATTCCTTCAACTTTACTATAATTCATCATATTATTCCTATGGGAATATCATGTTTGGAGGTGACAAGTCTACAATTTATTTGTTGTGCAAGTTTGGTATAACTAAAAATTTAGATGTATATTCAATTCTGCATGGCGAAAACTTACCCGAAACCCCACATTTGAATCACTAAGCAAAGTTGAAAGGTGAGAAAGACAAATTTCAGCTGCCATATTCCATGCATCTATGTATAGGAAAATACAATAATAACCTCATTCAACAAACCATTTAGACACGAACAATAACCTCAATCAACAAACCATTTAGACATGAATGTTGAATATTTTTTAATTTCAACTCCTACCCTGCACAGAGAATGAAAAGTAAAGTAGGGAGAGGGTAGAATTTTGTGTTGACTATACTCCACTGTGCATTCAACACTGTTATTAAAAGCCTGCAAGGTGTTTTCTTTTGGGTTAATGGCCGTAGCCATTTTACTGTGTTTTGCATTTAAAATTCGTGGTTCACACACCATGCAACCGAGTTTAAAACCTGCCATGCCGCACCTTCATAACTCCTCACCAACCAATAGTTTTTACCACCAAAGTTTTGTTTTGAATGAGCCAAGTCAACACCAATGGGCTCCACCAGCAGCCAATCAAATGGCTATCGCATATTTTTGATGCTAACGTTACCAGTCCTTTACTGACGCAAAGAACCAGACCCACTACCAAGTCACAGAACGCGTGGACCAATCAAATGCCTATCGCGTAGTTTTGAGGGTGACGTCACAAGACCCATTTGGTACGCAATAATTTCATAAAATATATTTTACGTTTGGTTTGAAATCTGGCAAGTCCCATCTCTGACCAATGGGAGAGAAATCATGCGGAAATGAAGCCCTACGTCATCAGGGCCATTTGGTATGCGATAAAGTTATGAAACCCGGTTTAATGTCCAGTTTGAATTCTACGATGAAGATTGAAACTTTGGTTTAAAGTTTTATGTGCGGCAAATGTATTAAGGTTTTTAAACCTTGTCATAACATTTTTTTTATATATCTTTTAAACGCCACGATGAAAGTTTTTTTATATGTATAAGGTTAATATACATATATATTATAAACTTATAAAGTTTATAATATATATATAGTTCAATATTTCTTTTGTGAGTAAGACATATAAAAGGCCCGAAGGCAAAACAAAGGAATGCGTTGACTGTGTGTAATGTTTTTAAAATAGTTAGAAGGCAGAGAAGAAATATAGCACTGTGTGTGCGTTTTTGAAAAATAGACAGAGTGCAAGTTTTGTTGAAGAACACTGCGTGTGAAGCAGTTTCCATTTTTTGTAATCCCTCAGGAAGAGGAAGAGTCTGTGTCTGTAATAGAATTTTTAATGAAATAGAAGTTGTTTGTGTGCCATCTCTGTCCAGCAAATTTTAATGAGTTCTCTGTGTTAGAAGGAGAGATTTTGTTCTCTCTATGTGTTTGGAATCATTCAGAAATTCCAACATGGTATCGGAGCTAGTCCAGGCTCTTTGAAGTTTATCAAAGAAGCTGAAGGAAGGAGTTGTTAAAGCAGTTCTCCAGCAGTGTGAAGGCTTAGCAAAATGATAGGTATTTGCAAAAATAGAGTTTTTGTTTTGTGTTTAAAAAGTGCAATCCAGAGAAATCCTTTTGAAGACGGAGTTTTTCTCTTAAGCAGTGAGAGTTTATTTAAAATCACAGTCAAATTTAAAGCATAGTTCAATGAGCTAGCCATGGAAGGAGCCAGCACAAGCACGAGTATTGGAAATACTCAACTCCCACAGTTCAATGGGAAGAACTATGACTATTGGGCAATCACAATGAGAGTCTTGTTTGCCTCTCAAGATTTATGGGAGCTTGTTGAAGATGGTTTTGAAGAATCAACAAATGAAAATGCATTTAATGCCTTAACACAGGCAGAGAAGGGTTTTTTGAAGAGCAATAGGAAGAAGAACTCAAAATCCCTTTTCTATCTCTATCAAGTAGTGAATGAAAGTGTGTTTCCAAGGATTACAGCAGCAAAGAGGTCCAAGGATGCATGGGATACCCTCCAGACTACCTATCAAGGTATGGAGAAGGTGAAGACAAAAAAGCTACAATTTTTGAGGAGATACTTTGAAACTCTCTGTATGAAAGAGTCTGATAACATAGACTCATTCTTCACACATGTGATTGGGTTGGTTACCCAGATAAGGTCTTATGGAGAGACACTTGAAGAAAGAAGAATAGTGGAGAAAGTGTTGAGGAGGTTACCCTCAAGGTTTGATGTGATAGTCACAACCATTAAGGAGATAAAGGATCTCTCAAAGTTTACAATTGATGAGCTTCATGCATCATTGATGACACATGAAAAAATATTGGGTAGAACAACAGACTCATCTTTGGAGCATGCCTTTAAGACCCAAATTTCCTTTGGAAGAGGCGGAGGTCAAGGCAAAGGAAACTATAGAGGAAAAGGAAGAGGCAGAAGCCAAAATAGAGGAGGAAGGAAAAACCCAGCAAATACAAGTGGAAGGGGCAGCAATCAAAATCAGAACCAAGGCCAAGGCAGTAGCTAGCAAGGTGGACAAAATCAAGCACATGGACAAAGGTATGATAAATCCCAAGTCCAATGTCATTACTGTAAGAAGTATGGACATTATGCCAATGAATGTAGGAAGAAACAAAGTGACATGGGTAATAGTTCCAGTGCTAATTTTACTAAAGAAAATATCAGTCAAGAGAAGTTGTTTTTAGCGTGTAATATGGCCGAAGAAAAGAATGAAGATATATGGTTTCTCGATTCAGGATGTAGAAACCATATGAATGGAAACATTTCCATGTTTTCCATGTTAGATGAAAATGTAAAATCTCAAATAACATTGGGGACAAACAGTAAGGTCTCTGTCATGGGAAAAGGCAGAGTAAGTGTTTTGAAAAAGAAAGGAGAAGGAAAATCCATATCAGATGTATACTATGTGCCTAGTATGAAGTGTAACCTCTTGAGCATTGGACAAATCATTCAAAATGGGCACAATGTTTTCTTTGAAGATGATGTATGCACCATCATGGATAAACCACCAAGCAATCAATGCATTGCACAAGTGAAGATGACAAGGAACAGAATGTTCCCTCTCAAAATGAGAGAAGATTTGAAGAAAGGAGCTGAAATGGAGCAGTGACACAAGAGACATTCCAAAGAGAAGAAAAGGATGAAAATTGGTTATGGCATTTGAGATTTGGACATCTCAACTTTGGAGGTATAAATTTGTTGCATAGAAAAGGAATGGTAAAGGGATTACCATTGATTGAGAAATTGAACAGCCTATGTGAAGGCTGCATCTTGGGCAAAGAACACAGAGAAATATTTCCATTAGGAAAGAGCATAAGGGTAAAGGCACCCTTAGAAATTGTCCATTTAGATTTGTGTGGACCAATGCAAACACCATCACTAGCAAGCAACCACTATATGCTTACTTTCATTGATGATTTCACAAGAAAAACTTGGGTTTATTTCTTGAAATATAAGAGTGAAGTGTTTGAGAAATTCTGCCACTTTAAGGCTCTTGTTGAGAACCAAAGTGGGCAGCATATTAAGGTCTTAAGAACAAATAGAGGAGGTGAGTATATCTCCAAAGAATTTTTTTGTTTTTGCAGAGAAAATGGCATACACAAGAAATTTACAGCAAGGTATACACCACAGCAAAATGGAGTTGCTGAAAGGAAAAATAGAACCATAATGGGCATGGTAAGAAGTATGCTGAAGGAAAAAAATTTGCCAAATGAATATTGGGCTGAAGCTGTACATTGTGAAACATACATCTTGAATAGATGCCCAACCAAATTTGTAATGAATAGATTTCCGAAAGAAGCACGGAGCGGCATAAAACAAGGTGTCACCCACATGAAAGTTTTTGGTTGTGTGGTTTATGCACACATTCCAGATCGGCTGAGGAAGAAGTTGGACAGTAAGGGGGAGAAGTGCATATTTATTGGATACAATGAAGAATCCAAGGCATACAGGTTGTATAACCCATCCACCAAGAAGTTTGTTATAAGCAGAGATGTGAAGTTCATTGAAGAAGAAGCTTGGGATGGAAGCATTGAGAAAATAGTCAATGTGAAGAGTTGTTTTTCTCATGATGATAATGAGGAAGAGATGGCTGAAATACATCCCTCATTAGCAGCACCACCTCCACCAACAAAAAGACAACAAGGGACACCACAAGCAGGTATGAGAACACCCTTGAGAAGTGATAGCAGTGCTTCTCCAAGCACACCACAAGGAGCATATTTGAGTGCTTCTACAAGCACAAGTTCAACAAGTGAAAGAGGAAAAAGATTCAGAAGTTTGAATGAGATTTATGAGAAAGAGGCAGCAAATGAAGGTATGGACTCTTTATTTGCATTGTATTGTCATGTAGATGATCCTATTCATTTTGAAGAAGCTATAAAATATAAGAAATGGATAGATGCTATGGAAGAAGAAATGAATGCCATAGAGAAAAATAAGACATGAGAATTAGTTGATTTCCCAAAAGGAAAGGAAGTCATTGGAGTGAAATGGGTCTACAAGATCAAAAGAAATGCTGAAGGTAAGACTGAAAGGCACAAGGCCAGACCTGTTTTCAAAGGCTACAAGCAGAAACATGGAAGATATTATGAAGAAACTTTTGCATCGGTTGCAAGAATGGAAACAGTAAGAGCAGTGCTATACATAACAACACAACATAAGTGGAAGGTTTACCAAATGGATGTGAAATCATCATTCCTAAATGGAGTATTGATGGAAGAGGTTTATGTTGAACAACCTCTGGGATATGAGAAAGAATGCCAAGAGCATAAAGTTTGAAGATTGAAGAAATCTCTTTATGGGTTGAAACAAGCACCAAGAGCATGGTGTAGTAGGATAGATGCCTATCTACTGGAAAATGGGTTTGAAAAATGTGAAGGAGAACCCACATTATACATCAAAGAGAAATATGGTAAGATGTTGATTTTTGTTTTGTATGTTGATGATGTGATCTTTACAGGTAATGATGCTTACCTCATTGAGAATTTTAAATCATTCATGAAGGATGAATTTGAGATGACTGATATGGGATTGCTGAAATAATTCTTAGGAATCGAAGTAGAGAAAAATGAAAATAAGATTTTTATATCTCAAGCCAAATATGTAAATGGAGTTTTGGAAAGATTTAACATGCAGGATTGCAAGGCAGCAATTACTCCTTCAGTGATGGTATTGAAGTTAAGCAAAGAGGACAGCAGCAAGGATTTTGATCCTAGCTTGTACAAGAGCATAGTTGGAAGCCTCATGTATTTTACTGCAACTAGGCCGGATATTATGCATGATGTGATTTTAATTTCCAGATTTATGGAAAGGCCAAAGGACGCACATTGACAAGCAGCAAAGAATTCTAAGGTATGTGAAAGGAACAAAGAGGTATGGAATTTTATATACCACTTCAGAAAATTCTGAATTGATTGAATATACTGACAGTGATTGGACTGGAAGTATAGATGACCAGAAAAACACCTCTGGTTATGTTTTTCATATGGGTTCAGGAGCCATTTCATGGGCTTCTAAGAAACAACCAATTGTGGCTTTATCTATAGCAGAGGTAGAGAATGTGGCAGGTACAGAAGCATCATGTCAAGCAGTTTGGATGAGGAGAATGTTGAGGAGTTTGTGTCATGAGCAGGTTAAAGGCACAAAAATTTATTGTGATAATAGCTCAGCAATAGCATTGTCAAATAATTCAGTGTTTCATAAGAGAACGAAACACATTGATGCCAAGTATCACTACATCAGGGAGCTAGTAAACAATGGTGAAATTGTTATGAAGCATTGCAGAACAGAGGAGCAGTTTTCTGATATACTGACAAAACCATTGGGACAGAAAAGTTTTAATTATTTGAGAAAGTGTTTGGGTCTGGAAGAAAACCCAGTAGTTGAATTTAAGAGGGAGTGTTGATTTTTTTTTTATTTCAACTCCTACCCTGCACAGAGAATAAAGAAGTACAACAAGGGGAGGGCATAATTTTGTGTTGAGTGCACTCCACTATGCATTTAACACTATTATTAAAATCCCGTAAGACATTTTCTTTTGGGTTAATGGCCGCAGCCATTTTACTATGTTTTTCATTTAAAATTCGTGGTTCACACACCACGCGACCTAGTTTAAAACTTGCCATGTCACAGCTTCGTAACTCCTCACCAACCAATAGTTTTTACCGCCAAAGTTTTGCTTTGAATGAGCCAAGTCAGCACCGATGTGCTCCACCAGCAGCCAATCAAATGGCTATCATATAGTTTTGATGCCAATGTTACCATTCCTTTACCGATGCAAAGAACTGAACCCACTGCCAAGTCACAGAACGCGTGAACCAATCAAATGCCTATCGCACAGTTTTGAGGGTGACGTCACAAGACCCATTTGGTACACGATAATTTCATAAAATAGAGTTTATGTTTGGTTTGAAAATCGGCAGGTCCCATCTCCGACCAATGGGAGAGTGATCGCGCGGAAATGAAGCCCTACGTCATCAGGGCCATTTGGGTATGCGATAAAGTTATGAAACCCGGTTTAATGTCCAGTTTGATTTCTGCGACGAAGGTTGAAACTTTGGTTTAAATTTTTATGTGCGGCAAATGTATTAAGGTTTTTAAACCTTGTCATAACATTTTTTTTTATATATCTTTTAAACGCTTGCAATGAAAGTTTTTTTATATGTATAAGGTTAATATATATATATATATATATATATATTATAAAATTCCAAAGTTTATAATATATATATATATAGTTCAATATTTTTTTTGTGAGTAAGACATATCAAAGGCTTGAAGGAAAAACAAAAGAATGTGTTGACTGTGTGTAATGTTTTTAAAATAGTCAAAAGGCAGAGAAGAAATATAGCACTATGTGTATGTTTTTGAAGGCAGAGAAGAAATGTAGCACTGTGGGTGCATTTTTTAAAAATAGTCAGAGAGCAAGTTTTGTTGAAGAACACTACGTGTGAAGCAGTTTCCATTTTTTGTAATCCCTCAGGAAGATGAAGAGTCTATGTCTGTAATAGAATTTTTAATGAAATAGAAGTTGTTTGTGTGCCATCTTTGTCCAGCAAATTTTAATGAGCTCCTTGTGTTGAAAAGAGAGATTTTGTTTTGTGTGTGTTTGGAATCATTCAGAAATTCCAACAATGAACAATAATGATGAAAATAAGATTTCCAAAACATATTACCAAATGGAAATCATGTTGATGAGTAGGTGCCAAAAGGGAATAATAGTTGGCAATGCACATGATGCAACTAAAATGTCTTGTTGAAACAATGACAACCTCTGAAACAGTTTTGCAACAAAAATGCATGAATATATTACAAAAAGAATATATTCATGGTTACCAAAATACAGAGGTCATTACCACGAGATAATTATCCAATTCAACTATTCTAAAAGTGGTTTCCATATGATTAGCATCACAGTAAATCTCAAATTATCATATCAATCAGGTTAGCATCAAAGTGAAACTCGAAGTAATGAGCGTGGATAGAACCTATAACTGCTAGAAAGTTGAACACACAAAACCAAATCCTTCAATGAAGGTAAAAGCTCTGCTCAAAAAAATTTGATGGAAATAAAACACACAGGGAATTTGATAACACAGAAATTCTGTTATCTACACCTCTAGATCTAAATGGGTTGCGGAAATCGACAATGAATGATGAAAGACAAGTATTAATGTAAATGGCACATAGCATGACATGTGATGGGTAGGTGGTAATACATGGGCTCCCACATGTAATGGATACATGGCATACCAACTCATTACGTGTGACAACATCCATACCAATTAGTTTCACCAGATATTTGAATCACCCTCTACTATATAAACTATTAGCAAACGTTATGGAAGAAAGAAACGTTGAACAAAATGTGAACAATAAGTTAGATCTACTGTAAATGGTGTTGAATGGTGTTTTGGAAATGTCTTTACTATTATAAAATTTCTGATTCTATATATATATATATATATATATATATATATATATATATATCATTTAAATTTAATTGAATATATCACAATAAATACATAAGAAAAATTTGTATTTCTTTCAAATGATTAAAATATATAAATATATTTTAGTTTATATATATATAACTCTTTACAAGTTGGGTGGAAAAGTCTATCTTTGATCTTTAAAGGGTGTTACAACTAACATAAAATTGATGTTGAAGAGAAGTCAGTTTAAACAAAACTTAATTGATACACTTCTATCACAATTTAGACCAGCTTTACTTAATCATAGTTCACAAATTCTATCATGCCCTATATTTAAAACATTATTGTCATAACATACACAAAGAAAAACATGTGGATTACATTCTTTCTTTTAATAAATTAGTAAATTTCATTTAATAAAGTGTTAACAAAATATGTGTTTTATATTTCACATTTTTACCATGTGCAATTAAAGTTCTATTACACTTTCTATGTAGGGTATTTTTTTATACACAGACTCAAAGTAACACAAATTACCTATCCATAATAGGAACTAGTGCTTTCTTCTTTCAATGGCATTGAAATGTGAGAGTACAACCTGTCTTACAATTCTTGCTTATGCATCAAACACACACAATACTTTCACACCTTGAATATTGCACACTTATAATGTGAATTTTGAATGCACTAATTATCTTTGTGTGCATGACAATGTGTTATGTTGTAGACTTCATTTTTAAGATAACTATGAGGACCATTGTTCTATATGTTAGAAAATTATATATTATGGAGCAATGTAACACATAAAATATACGAAAAATACAAGCACACAAAACACATAAAACCAGAGAGACACAGTTATACGTGGTTCACCTAGTTTGGGCTATGTCCACCCCGAACAGCCAGTCCTTCCTTTCTATTATCCAGCAAAAATTGAAGAGACAAAACCTACAGTAGATCCGCTGTAATATCCTCTGTTCTCTCTCACAGTCTCCCTATATGTTTCTCGCTCTGAGAATACACACGTAATACACAACTGCAATATAATACCCTCATATATACAAGGGGGTTGCCTTCTAAGGAAAAAAACCCTAAAATAAACATAACTTCTACCGTCAGATCATCCGCCTATGAATGGCCCAAATTGACTAGAAATTACTATACTTTTACAAGGAAATTTTACATCTGTTTTTAGCTTCGGGGGCATTGCCCCTGAAAATCCCCCACCAAGGGGGGGCTCTGAAAAGCATTGTCACCCCCCCCTGGACCCCCCACGACAGCAATTAATTACGGGCGGCGTTGCCGCCCCTTTTAAGGTATAGGGGTCCAATGCTGTGATACAAAGTAAGCAAGATAATCAGGCTCCACACCCAACAATATCCCACTTGGAGACTGATTTTAGCAACTCCACCGCTGCTTCATTTGCTGGAAAATGACTCCTCTTTGGACCTTGTTGTTTCTCATATTCATCGTTATCCTTGAAGACCAATTGAAACTGAGCACGTTCTCAGTTTCTCCCTGGTTACAACTTTTGTTAGCATATCTTCAGGATTCTGGCTAGTGTGTATCTTTTCTAGCTTCAACTCTCCATATTCCAATACTGATCATATGAAATGGCACTTGAGATGTATGTGTTTAGTCCTGGAATGAAATGCTAAGTTCTTTGCAAGATGAATGGCACTTTGGCTATCACTGTATAACGTGCCCATATCATGCTTCTTACCCAACTCACCCATAAACCTTTGTAACCAAATCATTTCTTTGCTAGCCTCTGTAGTAGCAACATACTCTGCTTTTGTTGTTGAAAGTGTAACAACACTTTGAATTTTTGAAACCCAACTGACAGTTGTTCCACCTACAGTAAATACATAACCTATAGTGCTCCTCCTGTTATCTTTGTCACCTGCCATATCTGCATCAACATATCCCTGTAGAGAAATGTTTGAACCACCAAAGCATAATGCTTGATTTGTGGTACCTCTCAAATATCTCAGAATCCATTTTACTGCCATTCATTGTTCTTTTCCTAGATTATTCATGTACCTGCTTACAACTCCCACTGCATGTGAAATATCAGGCCTTGTGCAGACCATTGCATACATTAAGCTTCCAACTGCTGATGCATATGGAACTTTAGACATATAATCCATGTCTTCTTGGGTCTTGGGGCACATCTCCTTACTAAGTTTGAAATGGCTAGCAAAATTTGTACTAACTGGTTTTGCATTCTGCATATCAAATCTTTTCAACACCTTTTCTATTGACTCATTCTGAGACAATGTTAATTTGCGATTTTTCCTGTCTCTAGCTATCGTCATACTAAGGATTTGTTTTGCAG
Organism: Pinus albicaulis; assembly: GCA_034641835.2. Lineage (NCBI taxonomy): Eukaryota > Viridiplantae > Streptophyta > Pinopsida > Pinales > Pinaceae > Pinus > Pinus albicaulis. The sequence goes on from CM076571.1 coordinate 418,474,188, forward strand.
CTCCCAAATCCTTCATTGCAAATGAATTTTCCAATTTACTTTTGAGCACATTTATTTCCTGCATGTTAGACCCTGCAACAAGCATGTCATCTACATACAATAACAATATAATATAGCTACGATCATTTTTCCTTTTCAGATAAACACAATGATCAGAGTGACATCTAGTATAGCCTTGTTCATACATAAACTTGTCAAATTTTAGATACCACTGCCTTGGAGCCTGTTTTAAGCCATACAAGCTCTTCTTTAGCCTGCACATTAATTTTTCTTTCCCTTTGACCTCATATCCTTTTGGTTGCTCCATATAGATCTCTTCCTCTAGATCTCCATGGATAAATGTTGTCTTTACATATAACTATTCAAGATGTAAATATTCTGCTGCTACAAGACTTAAAATAGTTCTGATTGAAGTCATTTTAACAACAGGAGAAAATATTTCATCAAAATCAATACCTTTCTTTTGTGCAAACCCCTTCACCACAAGTCTAGCTTTGTGCCTCTGTTTTCCTCCATCTTCTTCCTTCAGCCTGTAAACCCATTTATTCTGCAATTCAATTTTACCTGCAGGCAACCTGACTAAGTCCCAAGTCTGGTTATGCATTAAGGAGTCCATCTCTTCTTCCATGGCTAGCTCCCACTTCTTTGTGCTTTCAACCTGCATTGCTTCTTCATAACATTCTAGTTCACCAGAATCAGTCAACAACAAATAATATAATGAAGGAGAGCATTGTTCAGGGGGTCTACTTATCTTGGTAGATCTTCTAACACCACTTTCAGGTGTTTGAGGTGCCTGTTGTTGTTGTGGTGGTTGTTGCTACTGTGGTTGTTGATTATTATTATTTTCAGACACCTTTACTTTTTCAGTTATCTCATCAAGAACCGTGTATTCCTTGCTTTCTTTTTCTTGTTTCTTTTCCTGCAACTAATTCTTACACAAGACCTTTTCATTGAATATTGCATCTCTGCTCCTAATGATTTTGTGATTTTCATAATCATATAAGCGATATCCAAAATCATTAACACCATATCCAATAAAGGTACATTTCTTTGATTTTGCCTCAAGCTTTGTTCTATTTTCTTTATTAATATGGACAAAGGCATCATAGCCAAAAGGCTTTAAAAAAGAGTAGTTTACCTTTTTACCTGTCCATGCTTCCTCTGGAATACCACCATCCAAGGAACTTGAAGATCCTCTGTTTATTAGATAAACAAAAGTATCTACAGAATCTGCCCAAAATTGTAAAGGCAATCTTGCATGCAATCTCATGCACCTTGCACGCTCCATTATTGTTCAGTTCATTCTTTCTGACACACCATTTTCTTGTGGTGTTCTTGGAACTGTCTTCTCTCTACGAATTCCATGCTCTGAACAGTACCTATCAAACTCTTTGTTGCAATATTCACCTCCATTGTCTGATCTAAGACACTTCAACTTCTTTCCTATCTCAATCTCAACCAAAGCTTTCCATTTCTTGAAAGTATCAAATACATCAGATTTATTCTGAATACAATAAATCCACGTTTTTCTAGTTGCATCATCAATAAAAGTAACATAATAATGAGATCCACCAAGAGATGATACCTGAGCAAGTACCCATACATCTGTATGCACAAGCTCCAATTTTTCTCTCTTCTTTTCTTCCCAACTCTGAGAAATCTGACTCTCTTTTGTTTTCCATAAATGCAATTTTCATAGAAATCCAAATCAACATTCTTCAAACCTGGAAACAAATTTCTTGAATGAAGAATCTTCATTCCCTTCTCACTCATGTGTCCGAGCCTATGATGCCATAAACCTGCATCTGCTCCTTTGGAATTTAAAGCATTAACAGAGTTAGAAATACCATTGCATAAATACAATGTACCAACCTTTTCACCTTTTGCTATTACCAGCGCTCCTTTGGTGACCTTCCAAGTTTTATCTGTGAAAGTTGTCACACAACCTTCACTGCCTAACTGCCCTATTGAAATCAGATTTTTCTTCAGATCTGGAACATGTCTTACCTCCTTTAATAGCCATTGGTTTCCATTCTATTATTTTACAAGAACTTTACCCATTCCAACAATTTTACAGGGTTTTTCATCACCCAAACGAACTTGTCCAAAATTTCCTTGAACATAGTCATAAAAATATTTCTTATCAGGTGTGGCATGGAATGAAGCCCCTGAATCTACAACCCAAGAATCAGTAACATTTTCGAAAGAAAGAATCAAAGCATCTTGTAACACATCACCTGTCACATTTGCTTCATGATTGTTTTATTGTTGCGCATCTCCTTCTTTTCCCTTCCAAGATCTACAATCTTTCTTTAGGTGTCCTCTCTTTTCGCATTTCCAGCACACTATCCCCGATCTGGACTTGGATCTGCCTTTCCTCAATTTACTGTGATAACCCAAGCTCTTTCCTCTTTCCATTCTTCTTCCCCTAGACTCTGCACTCAAAGCATTACCCGATGTCTCACCAGAGCTTTTTTGTCACATTTCCTCGCTAAGGATAGCACTGACAACATCATCAAACTTTAAAGTACTAGATCCAAATATAGAGTTACTAATGGCCATAACTAAACCATTCCAGCTTTCTGGCAATGAGCACAGAAATAAAAGAGCCCTAACTTCATCATCAAAGTTTACCCCTACAGAACTTAACTGACTGGTAACTGTATTAAAATCATTTAAATGGTCTGCAATAGATCCACCTTCCAACATCTTCATATTAAATAATCGTTTCATAATAAATACCTTGATTGAGGCTGAGGGTTTTTCATATAGTTTCGCCAACGTCTGCATCAAACCCTTTGTTGTTGTTTCCTTCGAAATATTGAAGGCGATTAACGCCGCAAGGCACAATTGTACTGTTCCGAGCACCTTTCTATCGAGAATGTTCCATTCCGCGTCTATCATGGCCGCTGGCTTCTTTGTTTTTCCACTCAATGGTAGGTACAGATCTTTCTGATACAGATAATATTCCATCTGCATCTTCCACAACGAGAAGTTTTGGCCGTTAAATTTCTTGACCTTAAATTTACCATCTTCCACCATTTCTCCCACTTGAACCAGGAACCCTTCTTTCCTGTGAGTTTATCAGCCAAATAGACCTTCGGCTCTGATACCAATTGTTATAAAATTATATACTATGGAGCAATGCAACACATAAAATATGCGAAAAATACAAGCACAAAAAACACATAAAACCAGAGAGACACAGATATGCATGGTTCACCCAGTAAGGGCTACGTCCACCCCGAACAACCAGTCCTTCCCTTCTATTATCCAGCAAAAATTGAAGAGACAAATCAACAGATCCGCTGTAATATCCTCTGTTCTCTCTCACAGTATCCCTATCTGTTTCTCGCTTTGAGAATACACACATAATACATAGCCGCAATACAATACCCTCATATATACAAGGGGGTTTCCTTCTAGGGAAAAAAACCCTAAACTAAACATAACTTCTACCATCAGATCATCCGCCTATGAACGGCCCAGATTGACTAGAAATCACTATACTTTTACTAAGCAATTTTACATCTGTTTTTAGCTTCGGGGGCGCTGCCCCCGAAACCCCCCACCAAGGGAGGGCTCCGAAAAGCGCTACTGCCCCCCTGGACCCCCCACGACAGCGATTAATTACGGGCGGCGTTGTCACCCCTTTTAAGGTACAAGGGTCCAATGTTGTGATTCAAAGTAAACAAGATAATCAGGCTCCACACCCAACACTATAGTGAAGGATAAAGAATGATATATCATTCTAGCATAGCATATCACATTCTTTATATCATCTAAAATAGATAGGTAAATTAGAAAACATCAAATAAGTTTTATGAGTTTCCAATATTAGCCATGATTGTTATACAGGTGTTAACTCAAGTCTCTAACATTCAAGAGTTGATACAATTATTTTTCTACAAGATTTCCAATATTTTATATTAAGTCATATCTCTTGACGTTCCTAGCATCAAGTTTTTTTTATCCCTTTCAATGCATAATAGATCTAAGGTTAAGATGGATTTATGTTAGTATTTGGGAGTATTTATCCCATTCAATGCTTAATATATCTAAGGTTAAGATGGATTTATGTTTGATCTGAATGTGCTTGACATTAAGTGCTGAAGTAGAATTGATTAATTTCCATTAGTGAATTGATTGTTAACTGAACTGCTTAATGTGGAAGACTGAAGCAAATCTAAAACATTAATGACTTAAACTAGTAGCATATTAAATATGAAATTACAGCATATAACATAGAAAAGAGACCACAAACATTGATTACGGAGTTCGTCTCTGGTGGACTACGTCTCTAGGTCTGCTTTCAAGTTGGGCATCCACTTTATTAGGATTGATCCAAGGAAGTATTTACACATAAAATACACTAGAATAAATGTGCTCACAAGCACCTCTAGTCACTGACAATAGAAGGCTCTCTCTCCTAGCTTTCCAACGCATGTCTCTGCACTCAATTCCGCCTTCGGACGACCAAGAAACACTGAAAACAAAACTGCCTCTCTCGCTCCAAATCTGAATACAAAATCACTCATGTGTGTTCAGGAAGAAAATGTCATGGTTTAAATAAGTTCTAGTCTCGAACTTCTGAAAGAAAAATTAGGCATGTGGTTGAGCAAATAATGTGGTGATGGGTCTCGGTCTTGTCACATTGTGACACCTAGTGATTAGTGATAAGGTGGTTTGATTTACACCTTAGTGCAATTTAATACAAAACCCAAAAATAATCCTTGTGATAAAATTTTATCCCTGACGATTAGCTAAACGGTGTGGAGCTCTGACAGATACCATGTAAAAACTAACTTGCAGCTACATCTACGATCTGATCCTAGCGGCTTCAACTGACAGTTGCATTCTCTGTGTTCACATGCCTCCACGATACCCTCACTGTCTTATCCAACAGTTTCTGCAACAGTTCCAATGCGGTTTACCTCCTAACATTTCCGCTGCTTACATGCTCTTATTTCGACGCGGTTCCGACACGGTTATCCTCTGCGGTTAAGGACTGTGTATTACAATTTGGGTTTATTACATAGTTTGCAATGTTTTAATATAAGTCCCAGAAGGTTTATTTCTAAGTTTTTACATTATATTTTGTATATGTATAACGCTAGGTCTATACCACCACAGGTTTTACAATATGGTTTGCACTGGAACTTAGGTGTTAATACTTCTAGGTCTAGGACTTTAGACTTAGGTTCTTCACCATAGATTTTAGGCTTATGATTTACATTTGTAAGGAGTTTTACCATAGGTTTAGAATTTCACCACATATTTTTCCACATAAGGTTAAGATGGATTTATGTTTGATCTGAATGTGCTCGACATTAAGTGCTGAAGTAGAATTGATTAATTTCCATTAGTGAATTGATTGTTAACTGAACTACTTAATGTCGAAGACTGAAGAAAATATAAAGCATTAATGACTTAAACTAACAGCATATTAAATATGAAATTATAGCATAGAACAGAGAAAAGAGACCACAAACATTGATTACAGAGTTCGTCCCTGGTGGACTACGTCTCTAGGTCCACTTTCAAGTTGGGCGTCCACTTTATTAGGATTGATCCAAGGAAGTCTTTACACAGCAAATACACCAAAAGAAATGTGCTCGTAGGAACCTCTAGTCACTCACAGCAGAAGGCTCTCTCTCCTAGCTTTCCAACGCATTTCTCTGCACTCAATTCTGCTTTCGGATGACCAAGAAACACTGAAAACAAAACTGCCTCTCTCGCTCCAAATCTGAATACAAAATCACTCATGTGTGTTCAAGAATAAAATGTCATGGTTTAAATAAGTTTTGGTCTCGAACTTCTGAAAGAAAAATTAGGCATGTGGTTGAGCAAATAATGTGGTGATGGGTCTCGGTCTTGTCACATTGTGACACCTAGTGATTAGTGATAAGGTGGTTTGATTTACACCTTAGCGCAATTTAATACAAAACCCAAAAATAATCCTTGTGATAAAATTTTATCCCCGACGGTCAGCCAAACGGTGTGGAGCTCTGACAGATACCATGTGAACTAACTTGCAGCTACATCTACGGTCTGATCTTGGCGGCTTCGGCTGACAGTTGCATTCTCTATGTTCACATGCCTCCACGATACCCTCGCGGTCTTATCCAACAATTTCTGCAATAGTTCCAATACGGTTTACCTCCTAACATTTCCACCGCTTACATGCGCTTATTTCGATGCGGTTCTGACACGGTTACTCTCTGCGGTTAAGGAGTGTGTATTACAATTTGGGTTTATTACATAGTTTGCAATGTTTTAATATAAGTCCCGGAAGGTTTATTTCTAAGGTTTTACATTATAGTTTGTATATGTATAATGCTAGGTCTATACCACCATAGGTTTTACAATATGGTTTGCACTGGAACTTGGGTGTTAATACTTCTAGGTCTAGGACTTTAGACTTAGGTTCTTCACCATAGCTTTTAGGCTTATGATTTACATTTGTAAGGAGTTTCACCATAGGTTTAGAATTTCACCACATATTTTTCCACACATACAAATTTCAAGCCACATTTTAAATCATGACATCCAACTTAACCATGACAAAGTAACTTTCATCCAAAAAACTGGAGGACCTGGCGATCTGAAGATTGAACCGGACATTAGACAAAATGGAGCTAATTGGACCTCACTATCAATCTGCACTGAAGGAAGATCCTCCTAGATCAATGTTAGTATTTGGGAGTGAATAATATTAATAAATAAATTTGAATTTGCATAATCAAGATGAATTCTTATGGAAATATCAATTTTTCTTCGCCCAATAGCAAGATATTTTTTTATTAAAAATGTAATGGACTGGGTACCTTTTTGAAGACCTTGGTTAGTTCAGATCTTTTGGTTAAATAAAAAATATGCAGCTCTAATTTGATCATATTATTAAACTTTAATTTGATCATATTATCAAACTATAATTGTTGTTATGATTAGCAAAATCATAGGCACATCCATACCGTATTGAAGAGGTTGTATCTTGCAACATACACTAGTAATAGAGTAAAATGTTGGGTGCTATTATGAGAATGTGAAACATGTTAGATCTAAGACTTTTGTGATCCATAATGTAGATAAAAGTACTTTCGGAAAAATCACATCATTAGGATAAGGTCGACGTTTCGAACCAACTAATGTGGTTCATCCTCAGGACAAGATGGAGAGATTAATTGATCTCGATGAATAAATAGTGGAGATGCATCATTGCCCAGAACTAGTCATTAGAAAGTTAGTTAAAAATTAATTAATTAATTACTTTAATTTTTTAATAAATGGGTTAATAAATTATTAAGTAATTAAAATGGGTAATAGGGAGGGGAAAATTTTAGTTTAAAATATAAATAATTACTTAATTAATTGTTAAAAAATTAAATTAATTAAGTAAAATAAAAATAAACTAAGGGACCTAAGAAGGAATTAGGGAGGGGCAAATTTTTAATAACAAAATAAATAAGTAAATTAAATAAATTAAATAAAATTTTTAATAAGGGGTTTATAAATAAATATAATAGGTAATAAAATAATAGGGAGAGGGGTAAAATTTTCTAGATAAAACTAAATAAATAATTTATTTAATTATTGGATCAAATAAATCAATAAATTAAAAATAATAAATAATAAATAAACAAAAAGATCTAATAAAAATTATAAATAAGCAAAGAGATCTAAGAAGACACAAGGGAGGGGTAAAAAAGTTTAAAAATAAATAAAAAATAAAAATAAATAAATAAATAAAAATAAAAATATAACAAACATTACATGGCGATAACTGGGGCCCAAATCTTACTTAATTTCCAACCAACTCTGTGGTTTATATTCTTAGAATGTTGTTCAATTTCGATCGCTTCCCTTAATTTCCTATGGTGAAAGTGATCTACCTTAGCAACGACCTTTGAGTCTTCAATACAAACATGGTGGTAAGATTTTCCCACTTCGACTTTCTTCAGTTTTCAAGATGAGTTTTATGAGCAAACCTGCGGTGTTGCGATGGGCTCCCCTCTTTCCCCCATTTTTTCTAGCTTGTTTATGGAGGATTTTGAATCTAAAGCCCTGGCCTCTGCTAAATTTTTCCCTAGGAAGTGGAATAGGTTCATGGATGATACTTGTGTCATCTGGCCCCATGGTCAGGAGAAATTAGATCTATTCCTTGGACACCTAAACTCGCTTTCGAACTCCATCAAGTTCACAATGGAAGTACAGGTTTATGGTTGCCTCCCTTTCCTTGATATACTTCTCTCAAGGAATGAGGATGGTTCCATTTCTCACCGGGTTTTTCACAAAAAGACTCACACGGAACAATATCTTCATGCTGGGTCCCATCATTTTCCTACTCAGAAATTTGGTGTCCTGTGTACTCTTGCGACTCGTGCCTTTAGAATCTTTGACAACAACTCCTTGGAATCAGAGAAGTCCCATCTTCTTGACGTTTTTGAACAGAATGGTTATAGTAGATCTCAAGGTCTTAAAGCCTTTCAGAAGGCATATAAAGGATTGAGTGGAAAATCTACTCGGGTGGATCCTATTTCCAAGGTCCATCTCCCTTTTATCCAAGGGACAACGGACAAAATTGCCCATGTCCTTCGGAGAAATAATATCTCGGCTTCGTTCAAACCTCTCTGCACTATTAGAAATTCTCTTGGGTCTGTTAAAGACCCTATCAACCCTAAGGACATGAAAGGGGTTTACATGATTCCTTGTTCTTGTGGAACTCCTTATATAGGAGAAACAGGTCGATCCATTAGGTAGAGAATCATGGAGCATGCTGCGAATATTAGACATAATCGGTCCTATACCTCAGCTCTTGTTGAACATGTGGAAAAATCTTGCCACCATGTTTGTATTGAATACTCAAAGGTCGTTGCTAAGGTAGATCACTTTCACCATAGGAAATTAAGGGAAGCGATCAAAATTGAACAACATTCTAAGAATCTCAACCACGGTGATGGTTGGAAATTAAGAGTTGGGCCCCGATTCTCGCCATGTAATGTTTGTTATATTTTTATTTTTATTTATTTATTTATTTTACCCTCTCTAGTGCCTTCTTAGATCTCTTTGCTTATTTATTATTTTTATTATATCTTTTTGTTTATTTATTATTTTGTATTTTCAATGTATTGATTTATTTGATCCAATAATTGAATAAAATATTTATTTAGTTTTATCTAGAAAATTTTACCCCTCCCCTATTATTTTATTACCTATTATATTTATTTGTAAACCCCTTCTTAAATTTTTTATTAGTTTACTTATTTATTTTGTTATTAAAAATTTTCCCCTCCCTAATTCCTTCTTAGGTCCCTTAGTTTATTTTTATTTTAATTAATTTATTGATTTTTTCACAATTAATTAAGTAATTATTTATATTTTAAACTAATTTTTTTTCCCCTCCCTATTACCCATTTTAATTACTTAATAATTTATTAACCCATTTATTAAAAAATTAAATTAATTAATTAATTAATTTTTAACTAACTTTCTAACGGCTAGTATTAACGGCTAGTTCTCAATGGCTAATTCCGAGCAATGATGCATCTCCACTATTTATTCATCGAGATTGATTAATCTCTCAACCTTATCCTGAGGATGAACCACATTAGCTGGTTCGAAATGTCAACCTAATCCTAATGATGTGATTTTTCCGAAAGTACTTTTATCTAATGTGAAACATGTGATAAACCTTTTGCCTAAAAGGTGTGGAGTTATGTTGTGATAATCCTTTTCCCTAACAGGTGTGGAGTTATGCAACAGCAGATTGATCTGTACAAATTAAACATTCCTCCCTCTTCCAACAATCTATTTTGATCCTAGAGATACTATGATTCAAAACCATGTTAGTTATGATTGAGATAAATGTTAGTTATGATTGGATAGTCCTAAATTATCAAAGCCATGATCAATTCTTGAAAATTGTCATTGATATTGGATGTTAGAGTAGTGGTAGGTATATTTTTATAATGTTGTGTAGATTCTATGTAAATCTCATTTTATCTACTTCTGCAAACCATTGTAGGCTTTGAAACATATCGATAATGAAACTTGTTGATTACATAACCCACATAGAAATCTTTGCAACCAACTTCTTGTTATTTTATTTTTTTTAAGATTGGTAGGACTACATCTTCATCATGTCCAATATATCACCCCAATTGGGGTGGGGAATTGAATGAGTGACTTAACATAACACCCGATCACCGTCTATCCAAGACCTCGTGGACCAACCAAATTCTTGTTGTTGATACTATGGAACTGAAGGAATTGGGTGCTTTGGAAATAAATTCAGATAGAGATATAAAGGATTTTTTTTCCTTGACAAAGTGATCTGTTGATTGAGATGTTTGAACCATTAAGAAAAATTTGCATCATTTCACTTGAAGACCTTGGTGATATGATCCTTCTAAAAGAGAAGCACCTTAATAAATTCAAACCAAATGTTTTAATCAGGTGCTTATTGTGAAGAAAACTAAGAAAGAAGCTCAAGGAAGAATGTCATGTCCCCAATTAATAATTTTGTTAAGGGAAATTCTCAATTTTGCAATTTTGGCGAATAATAAAAAATTTGGAAAATAAACTTAGGAAAATGGGTTATGAGGGATCAATATAATTTTTGGAGAGAAAATAAGGCCAAACTTAGGAGAAAATAAAAATTAAAGTGAAGTTTTGGAGGTTACCAAAATGGAAATTGAATCATGGGGAGAATCAAACCATGGTATCAAAGCATAGTGTGAGAGAAATTGACCCATGGTATGAGGAAGGGAAACAACAATAAAAGGAAGGTTAGAGCCTAATTTTGATTATTCTATTTGGAATTTTATTTCATAATTGGAGAGTTTGCTTGAGTTGCTTAAACAAGTCAACCAGTGATTTATAAGACAAGGAATTCCAAGCATAAATTCCACCATCATTTTGGAGAACTTCGAGTCTCTCCCTAGTAAGGTAATTTGGGGAGTCCAATTCAGGAATTCCATAGAGCTTTATTGTAGGTATTGATTCATAGTTATGAAGGAACACAACATAAAACAAATATAAAAATAAAAACAAATATGTAGTAGAAACAAGTCTTCATTTCATTAATATCAAAGAACTGAAATATACTTACATAAGGAATGGAAATAAACTAGCTTAAGCAATGATAGCTTATCTCTGAGAAGAGATGTGGCAAATACATACCTATGAACTGTGTTACAATGAGCCTCAAGGGCCATTTTAGTATTGAAAAGCAAAGGGAAACCATCAACAACCAAAACCATAACTCTAGGAGATGCAATGCCAAGAGTTTGTGGGTCCCGTTGGGGTTATTTGGGCAGCCAACTTCTTTGGGTCATAACTTGGTCATATGATCTTCGTTTGGCACGTACGATACCTTGCTGGAAATTTCTATCCAAGTACTACACTCTTTGTGACAATCCTTTGCCTATGGCTATGGTCATATTGCAGACCTCAAAAAAACTTCGTTTTGGGGGTAAAATCAATTTTGGAAGTTCAGGGCCCGAAAAACTGCTAAAAATAGTAAATTATGTTATAATCAAGGAAAATGATGAAAATAGTGAGAGTTCTAGGTGGAATAGGAGGATGGATACCAATATCCACTTGGATCAGTCCTCCACCCTTAGGAAGAAATGGGCCACATTGCGTTCAAAGCCTCCATGAGGTGAGGAAATTTCTATTGAACCTGGTCCCTGGTAAGTCATTTTCCCTGGTGGAGGAGTTTCCCTACTTTCAAAACTTTATATAGTTGTATCCTATGATAGCGAGCATTCTTAATCTATATTTCCATGATCCTATTAGTCATGTCATGTTCGATACAATTTCGGTTGAGCTATTTTGGTGTCAGCTGCTCAGCAATGTCGGATGTGTTCAAAAATTGGGGAAAGTATGGCCACAGTTGGTCCACATTGAATATTGGGCACAAGCCAAGGAACAATGGAATATTGAGCTCAAAATAATTTTATACTACAACCTTAGTGATGTTGTAAGGTCCATATTGTAGTGGGATAAGCTAGCGATGGGCCCCTGCGAGGTACTCCTTTTACAAATGTAACCAAACTTTGTCTCCCACCTAGAACTTGTGTGGCACCTGATGTTGATCATGGCGTTTTTTTTAATTAGCATTTTTTATATCCAATATGACATGGACTTGCTAGTGGATGTGATGAATTCATTCAATGAAGTTGGTAGCTCTGTTAGCTTTGAACTAGACATGAGAAAAATATGCCTCAATAGTTACAAGTGGTATGGCAACATCAATGGGACATGGTGGCTGGAATCCCAACCCCGCCTGAAAGGGGATATGGCCAGTTGAGTTGTGGATATCATAGTTGTAGTTGTGTTGGAAATAATGGAGGCTTTCATCCCATGTGCTTGGATGCTTTGATTTTTACATGTGTAGGATGTGCATGATCATCATATTGACGACTTTGTTTGGGGGTGTAATGTCGTGGACTTAGTGAGCTTGGTATACGTTGAGGCCTTGGAATTCCGCTGCCAAAACATGGGGGAAAACCACCTGGTCCGGACCTTAAAGAAGCTCCTTTTCCGTTTAGTGTAGTGGCTCCAACTGAGGATAATGGGACTAATTTTCCAATAAGGATAATTTTTGAGGGTGTGTGTGATTATATGGCATGCAAGTGAAAATGATTTTAATCTATCATATGCATCTATCTAACTATTTATTTTATTATATACCCGGGACATTTTTCCTCCATGTGATCTAAAAATACATCCTTCAACTGTTAGTAATATAGCTCATTTAACAGTTGAAAGAGATGAAAATTATGTAAAATAATTCTTCTAACAAAATAGTTTGACTAGAAGAATTGTGAAAATATATCACATTCATATGTGATTATACATTCAATAAGAAACTATAGAAAAATATTAGAAAAGAAGTGCATGTAACATTCATCTATAATAATGTTTCAAATATATAATGCAATAAAAGATGACTTATCAATTTATAAAGCAATACTTAATACAAGTAAATAAAAGTACCATATGTACGAAGTCCTACTCATGTAAATTGACAGTAATTGATCTGCTCCTTCTCACTTTCAAGAAATTTAAAGAGTACAGTAGTGCAACATCAGTTAAAAAACTTTAATTGTCAAAAGATAACAGATATGTTCCATTAATTCATCAAACCATTCACAAAGTTACAATAGTGCATTCTTTGCAAAAAAATTTGACAAATTTCTGGACCCTTCTCTAAATGCATGAGAGGGGTTTAAATACTAATCTAACTATATTTTAATAATAGATTATTACAAAAATATAGAGGCGGTTTCAAGCAACCGTCCTCGTAGGACTAACTTGAACTACAATCTAGGAAAATAAAATAACAATTTTTATTTATGAATTCCACCCTCTCTTTTGGAGTTGGTCACGAAGTTGACAAATATCTGTCATTGGCTTGAGCTGAGCTGGCTGCGAAATTCTCCATCTGACTTGTCCCTTGAATACTACATTTGAAAGTATGAGTTGTGATCTTTTTGTTGAATCTGTTAAGGATTGAAGAGTCTGATACTAATGATAAGGTTTGATCAGAAATTCCAATAATTTTCTTAATCAAACTTATTTACCTCCTTAATTACTTCATCTTGTGTATCTGCTTTTTGCTTCCACTGTGCTTCTATCTTTTTTCTTCTAAAAACACTACAGACATGTTCTTTGTTATCACCCAGAAAATGAAGTATCATTTAACAAGGCTGAATAAGTTCATGTGTAAAAAATTAGGTTGTAGGACACATTTTTTATGCTTGGTCAAGGGGAATACTAAAAAAATTATTGTTTTAGGTTACCCTAAGGTATAAACCCACTCATTTTCAAACTCCCTCATGTCACATCACTCATCATTTTCTGAATGATTTCAATTTCCAAGGTTTTTGTACCAAAAATGCCATTTTAGCCAAGAAACCACAGTTTCGTAGCGAAATACACTGTGAAAAGTCACTTTTCGCTACCCAACTACAGATAGTTTCATAGTGAAAATAGCCAAATTAACACTAAAAATGCTACAAAAGTGTGGTTTCCTGTCTGTCTTGTCAGTCTAGCTGTTAGGTGTCATAAAATCGTTGGAAACGATTAGGTTAGATGCCATTTGAGTCATGGAGGGATAAAACCAAGGTACATTTTTAGGTCTGTAGTCATCATGATCAGTTTAGGTATATATGAGTCTTTGCAAACAATTTGAGAGATCCCTCTCTGAGAACAGGAGGACTAGATCCTGGAACTCTAAAGATTGGTTCTGATGTTGCCTTGTCTTTTGGTTGGCCAATCTATCAAAACACAGGACACCAACATAATGGCGATCATGATGAGACATATTGAATTTATGATAGCCTAGAAAACTATTATAAACTCTTTAGTCCTACAAATCTCTAAGAAAATCAGTTAGTGAGCCATAGAGTAGACTCTGTTTGTTTGAACACCTTAGCTAAGTGTTAAGATCAGACATAAGACACTCTCATAACCATAGAAATATACAAAATCCAAAAATAGTTCAGATTGGCTTCATAATAAACATGGTGGTGGAACCATAAAACATTTTACCTTCACAAAAGCTAAAAATTTTCCACCTGGCGACTCCACTAGTCCCAGTAGGCCTATTACCCATCTAATTCTCTAGATCTCTTTAAGACTGTGTTAACCAGCCTTGAAGGAAGTTTGGGAGCCTAGTCCCCTACTAGATAAGACATTGTGAGAGGAAAAACTTTCAAAGCAGTCCCTAAAAAAAACTTTAGGTTCTCTCATTTTTGAAAAAGTATTCTGGCTTCACATAGGATCAATCCGGAGCTCCCCTAAAATAGACTGCGTCCTCCCTCTCAAGACTGTGCAATCTCTGAATGCCCAGCTCCACAATAAAACCCAAACATCAATCCTCCCACAAAATGCTAAGAAACTACCTTACCCGAGTAGGCACTCGAATTCCCTCGGGGCTAAGGGCGAGATCTCCGATCGGAGACACTCAACGCACTAAACAGTGTTGCAGACAGGCTAAACAGCTAGTGTGCTCAAGAAGTCGAAATGACTAGCTTAATATCATCAACCACGATGATCAAAATGAGGAGGCTCTCCCCTCTATATAGCGTTAGCCCCTCTCAACCATAAGGCTCACCTCCTCCAACGTTGCCACGTGCTCCCTCTTGGCCTGCATAGTCCCTCCATGTGTCTACGTGGGCCCCCTCTCTGTGTGGTCTCTTGGCCCCCTTGGCTCACTTAAGTTACAACGTTGTGCTAATAGGGAGTGAAATTTTATTTCTAAAGTGAGTTATGTCTTCTTTACTCACCTTTTTATTTATGAATAAAATATAGACGGAAAAATTGAGAAAAATCAAATATTCCAATTAGCCATAGCTAATTAGGAATATTACATATAGCTTGTTGTAAATTGCTTGTGAATTCCATGCTCCTTGCAAAAACATAGGAAGTCATTTGTGATGTATTTTCCGCCTCTGTTAGTCCTCAAAACTTTGATGTTTTGTCCACTTTGCTTGTCAACGAGATCTTTGTATTGGTGAAAGCGCTCAAACACTTCACTTTTCTATTTTAGGAAGTAAACCCATGTCTTCCTTGTATAATCATCTATGAAAATCAAAATATAATAGCTTCCACCAATAGATGGTGTCTGCATTGGTCCACATATTTTTGAATGGACAATCCCCAAGGGTGCCTTTTCCCTTATTTACTTTCCGATAGAAATGATTCTCTATGTTGTTTGCCCAAGATGCATCCTTCACATTAGTTGTCTGATTTTTCTATGAGAGGAAATCCTTTCACCATGCATTTCCTATGCAAAAAAATGAAACCTCCAAAGTTTAGATGACATAATCTCAAATTCCATAACCAATTTTAATCTTTGACCTTTGCTTGAAAGTCTACTTGTGTGACAGCTGCAACTTTTCTTTCATTCTCTTGTGAATTCATTGATAGTTGGGCTTGAGCACCTTCTTCCTTCAAATATGATTTTAGCTTGAGATAAAACATTCTATTGTTTGTCATATGAACTTTTGCAATCAGTTATCTGCTTGGAGACTTATCCAAAATTTTGCACACATCATTCTTGAAAAATACATTGTAGCCCTTTTGCATGAGTTGTCCAATGCTTATGAGGTTATGCTTCAAACCAGGGACAAAGTAAACATATGAAATGTATTTCTTCTCTCCCTTCTTTGTTAGAATATTGACTCTTCCTTTTCCCCTGATAGAAACTTTGCTATCAGTCCCTAATGTCACTTCAGATTTCACACTTTCATCTAGATTTGAAAACATTTGTATGTTCCCAATCATGTAGCTTCTACACCCTGAATCTAGAAACCATACATTTCATTGTTTTTCTTGTGCTATATTACAAGCTAAAAACATGTTATGATGGTTCTAATTTTCCTTTATGAAATTTGCACTTGGTTTGTTACTTATGTCATACTGCTTCTTTCGACATTCATTTGCATAATGACCATATATTGAACTTGAGATTTATCATACCTCTGACCTTGTGCTTGATTTTGGCTTGAGCCTTGACTTGAATTTTGATTGTTGCCCCTTCCACTTGAGCTTGAAGGACTGCTTCTTCCACCTCTATGTGGGCTTCTTCCTCTTCCTCTTCTTCCTCAACCTCTACCTTGACCAAATGAAACTTGTGTCTTGAAGGCATGCTCCAATGAAGAGTTTGTTCCTCTGTTCAATCTGTGTTCATGAGAAATCTGTGATGCATGAACCTCATCCATTGAAAATTCTGAGAGATCCTTTGTCTCTTCTATTTCCACAACAATGGCATCAAATCTTGTTAGCAAACTTCTCAAAAATTTATGAATGATTCTCCTTTCCTCAAGTGTCTCACCCTGAGACCTTATTTGAGTAACCAACCCAATTACATGTGTAAAAAATGAGTCTACATTCTCATACTCTTTTATGCAAATTGTCTCAAAATATCTTCTCAACATTTGTAATTTTGTTTTCTTCACATTTGCCATGCCTTGGTAGGCTATCTAGAGGGTATCCCATGCTTGCTTGGACTTCGTTGCTGCTGCAACCTTTTGGAAAATGATTTCATGCACTGCTTGAAAAATATAGAAGAGGGATTTTGAGTCCTTCATGTTATCTCTCAACACATCATTTTATGCTTGTGTCAAAGAATTGTATGCTACTACATCTGTTGGTTCTTGGAAACCATTCTCCACCAATTCCCAAATGTCTTGAGAAGAAAACAAAGGCTTCATTGTAATAGCCCAATAGTCATAATTTTTTCCATTAAAATAAGGTATTTGTGGATTATTCAAGCTTGTTGCTGCCATTTTTACTATGTAAAAAAATAATTTCTCACTGTGTAAAAAATTTCTCCTTGCTGGTGAAGATGCTCCACAAAAAATTTCAGAACACCTTTTAACTCTGCAGTAAAAACACTTGGGGTAATAAAACTTTAAACCGACTCTGATACCATTTTTTTTTTTTTTGTAAACTTCGTAGTACCTTTCTATTTTCAATTTTTTAAAGACAAATTTGCTATACATATTCAATCATTTACCGTAGCCTCAACCTGCCTGAATGAAACCAAGTCTGTTGGCCACCAAAGAGAGTTAAAGGCTAACCAAAACTGATATTGTTTTTTCCTTCTAGTGACTGCTTTTATCACTTTACTATGTCCATAAAATTTACAATTTAAATAGAAACTATACCTATTAACCACCAAAAACATGAAATGAAACTATAAACTAATAATATTTGCTATCTGAAGAATCCACAGGGGCTGGGTCCTTTGCAGTGGAACCCAGCAAATCAACTTGCTGCTTATTTTGGAGCTGACGCTCAATTTTCCCAATTTTTGCATTTGCTTGGATCTGTGCCTTAGCCATCTAATGAATGTCTTGCTTTATATGTTGAAGTTCAAAAAACACTAATAAGTTACCTTCTCTTACTTCCCTGCTCGCCATTGCCTTTTTTAGGACGCATTTTATTTTCCAATAAGTCTTTACTGATTGCTAAAACAGAGATACACGACCTCTTGTACTACCTGGGTTTGATATAAAATCCATTTTGGCCACCTGCTCTTTCAGGTCATCGTCTTCACCGTCACTTTGTCGCTCCCATCCCTGAATTATATTTCGGATATGAACCGAATTTCCAGACTCATATATATATCAGAAATATTCTCCAAGAGTTGCTTGTTGCTCTTCCTTCCTCTTTTACTTGGCCATGTTAAAGAATTTGAGACAGGGGAATTTATTTTCCTCAACACACATAACTCACACAGAGTTGAGGAGAGGTCTTAAACAAGAAAACATAGTTTTGGAAATTAAATATTAAGAGACTCTCTTTTAAATTTTTTTTCGTAACAAACAAAATTCACACAAAGTTGCGGAGAGGTCTTAAACAAGACAACATAGTTGGGGAAATTAAATATTAAGAGACTCGCTTTTAATAGAGAGTGGCGGAAAATTAAAATCGTAACTATAGTGGAGCAAATAAACTTTAAATATTAAGATATTTTCTTTTAATATAGAGTGGATTAAAATCGCAACTATAGTGGAACAAATCAACTTCAAACAAATTCACTCACAGTTAAACAGAAAACAGAGTAGTTGCGGTAAAAATAATACGTGAAATTTTCCAAAAGCATATAGCTACATCATATATCGACTAACCAAACAGTATATTATGATTTCAAAAGAACTAAAAGTAATTCATATGGAGATTGTCACTTCTTCACCAGTAAAACAATTGTTGATTTACATTCACCAATATGGGCGAACATCATTTCTGAACACTTGCAGAATAAATGTTTGTCCATACCCTTTTACTAACCATTCTTCAAATTTATATTTGAATTTTAATTATTTAATTTTTTGCGGAATGGGTGATTTTACTCCTATTGAGATTTTCATTTAACCCATGTCCTTGCCTGCAAACTCAATCCACAACCTGCAAAACATTTACTGAGGTGTGGTTGTTGTCAAAAAATTAAACGTGGTGGTTGAGATTAATTTTCCAACACACACAACTTGAAATTCACATAGAATATACAAAACATTGGTTTCATGGTTGTTGTCAGAAAATTAAACGTGGTGTTTGAGATTAATTTTTCAACACACAACATGAAATTCACATAAAATCTAAAAAACATTAGTTTCTTTGAAGAATACCCACACCCACCCAACATGAAATTCACATAGAATCTGCAAAAAATTATAAAAATAGAAGTACCACTAATCCAACCTCCAATATCAATGACAGTTTTCAAGAATTGATCATGAATTCGATAATTTAGTAATATTAAATCAAAACTGATAGAATTAATGTGGTTGGCTCCGAATCAGGGTATCTATAGGATCAAGATAGAGTGTTGAAAAAGGGATGAATGTTTAATATGTAAAAATTGGTTTGTTGATGTATAACTCCACACCTTTTAGGGCAAGGGAAAGGGCAAGGGCTTATTTCACAGTAGGATAATAACACCCAACTTTTAACTCTATTATTAGTTTATGTTGCAAGATAGAGAACCTCTTCAATAAGATAGAAAACCTCTTCAGTAGGGTATGGATGTGCCTATGATTTTGTTAATCCTAAATCATAATAATTTAAACATAAATTGTAACAATTATCTCGTGGGTATGGACATGCATAAAAATTCCTAAACCATAATAATTTAATCATAAATCATAACAATTTAATCATAAATCATAACTATTCTCTCATGGGTATGGATGTGCCTATGATTCTGCTAATCATTCATGATAATATAATCAAATTAGAGCTCTCAAACTTTGTGCCTTTGCTTTCTATTAGTCATGATGATAATATGATATAATCAAAATAGAGCTCTCAAAATTGTGCCCTAATATGATCAAATTAGAGTTCTCAAGCTTTCATAATAATATAATCAAATTAGAGCTCTCAAACTTGTGCCTATGATTTCTATTAATCATGGTGATAATATGATATAATCAAATTATCGAGCTCTCAAACTTGTGCCTATGATTTTTGTTTTTGTTAATCATTTTACTCTAATATGATCAAATTAGAGCTCTCAAACTTAGTGCCTATGATTTATGTTTTTGTTAATCATTGTGTCTATGATTTCATGTTAATCATGATTATAATATGATAAAATTAGGGCTCTTAACATTGTGCCTATGATTTCTGTTAATATGATGATAATATGATCCTATGATTTATGTTAATCATGATGATAATATGATCAAATTAGAGCTCTCAAACATAATAATTCTAGTTTAATGATAATATGATCAAATTAGAATTCGATTAACAATTCTAGTTTGATAATAATATGATCAAATTAGAGCTTGATTAACAATTTTAGCTCTCTAACTTGTGCCTATGAATTTGTTAATCATAATAATCTAACCTGCTAATATAATCAAATTAGAACTCTCAAAATCTATTATTATTGAATATATATATTTTTTAAAATATAGAACATAATATATACTTATAACATATTTATATTTATATTTATAAGATATTTATATTTTATAAAATATATAATATTTATATTTTGAAATATAAAACACATATTCATTTTAATACCTTACTCTTAAAAGGAAATGAAATTTACTAATTTATTGAATGATAGAAAAGCTGTAGGTTTTCCTTGAAATATAAAACACATATTTTGTTAAAAATGAAATTTACTAATTTATTAAATTGATTGAAAAGTCATATGTTTTCTTGATATCATATTATTATGAAAATAACATTTTAAATATGTGGCATGATATAATTTGTTTTAAAGCTAATACTGGTGTGAATTGTGACTTTTCTTTTATTTATGTTTGTCTGAATTGTCATAGAAGTGTGTTAATTGATTTTGTTTTAAATTGGCTAGTAGTATCATTTTTATGTTGGTTGTGACACTCTTTAAAGAGCTATATAAAAAATAAAGAGCAATAGTTATATTCATCTATTAGAATAATATTCATTGTAATAGTTTTTTTGAGTTTTTCAATAATTTTTGGAATTAAAATATATTTCTATATTTTAATCATATGAAAGAAATAGTTATATTCATCTATTAGAATTATATTCATTATAATAGTTTTTTAAGTTTTTTCAATACTTTTTGGAACTAAAACATATTTCTATATTTTAATCATTTGAAGGAAATATTCAAAATACAAAACTCTATGTATTTAATACCAAAAGAGTGTGATACATTGAGTGTGACATTCAATTAGAAGCGTCATACATATAATAGTTTTTTCAATAATTTATGGAACTACACTATATTTCCATATTTATTTCATTTGAAAGAAATGCAAAACTTTTTATGTATTTAATACCAAAAGAGTACCAAAAGGAGTGTGATACATTTAATTAGAACTATGATACATTAAGAGTGATAAATGTAATAGGTTTTTCAATAATTTCTCGAACTAAAACATATTTCTATATTCAGTCATCTGAAAGAAATTTCTGGAATTAAAATATATTTCTATATTTAGTGATTTGAAAGAAATAAAAAACTCCTTATTTATTTAATACCAAAAGAGTGTGATACATTTAATTAGAATAGTGATACATTCAATTATAGATGTAAAGATATTGAATATAATTTTTTGAAAGATAGAATAAGAAATTTCATAATCGTAAAGACATTTTTAAAACACTACCACTTTGTTCAAATATTTATGTATGAACAAGGGATATAAGGCTCACATTACTTCAAATATTTATGTACAAACAAAGGAAATAAGACTCACATTACTTCAAATATTTATGTACAAACAAGGGAAATAAGGCTCACATTACTTCATGGTTTAGTAACACAACTACCATAGGAAATAAGACTCACATTACTTCATGGTTTAGTAGCACAGCTACCATTTTGTTAGAATAGACTAAGATGTGGAAGAACTCTGGCCTTCACAAATGTTGTTGATAGTAGTACTTGTACTACCCAAAAAATGTGTTAGATTTGATTGGAATTTGGGAATGGAAGTATGGCTCAAAAAAGTGTCTTTGATGTTTTGTAGTGTGCCTAGAATTCCCATCTTAGTAGGTCGTCCTTGAGGATATTCATTTGTGCAAAGCAAACCCACATTTATCAGTGATCTGAGGCAATTGATATCCTTATCTTCTTCATTGCATCTAATAGGCCTCTTAAATAAACCCATGTCCACCACTTCTTGTACTCGGTTTGGAAAATGGCTACCCACCCATTTTTGCAAGTTCATTCCTTCCACAAACATGTTGTGGGTAGGCTTCTTTCTAGTGAGCATTTCCAATAGCACTATTCCATAGCTATAAACATCGCCTTTTGTTGTAACTTGTCCTGCCACTCCATATTTTGCATTTATAGATCTTCATATTAAGTTTTTTACTTTACTTTAAAATGTTAAGTAAACATTAAAAAGTCATAACATTGCTTAATATGGTATATAGTTTAAATAATACCTAGAGGACTGTACCTTGTAGATTCTTTGAGTGCATTTGTGGAAGTGAGAGATCCATCTTCATTATTTGCAAAACATATAGTAGTGATGCCAAAGTCTATTAAATATGCAGTCATATCTTCACCCAACAAGACATTGTTGGGTTTCAAATCACAATGAATTACTTGAACAAAACAATGGTGATGGAGATATGTCATGCCTTGGGCGACGTCTATTGATATATTCAACCTTTGAATCAAATTCAAACCACTTTGTTCTCC
The DNA here is from genome assembly GCA_034641835.2 of Pinus albicaulis. Classification (NCBI taxonomy): domain Eukaryota; kingdom Viridiplantae; phylum Streptophyta; class Pinopsida; order Pinales; family Pinaceae; genus Pinus; species Pinus albicaulis. The sequence goes on from CM076571.1 coordinate 418,496,863, forward strand.
ATCATCAGGATATAACCACTTTTCTAGGCTTCCATTTGGCATTAATGGAAATATCAAAGCTTTGATTTGGAGATATGAATAACATGTTATGATCCGAATGAGATTCTGGTGTCTAACTCTACCCAAAACTTTGCATTCTCTATCAAAACTCTTTTGAGCCCCTTCATTTTGTAGATTGAGAAGCTTGACAGAAACCATTGTGCCATCATTCAAAATCCCTTTGTATACTTTTCCAAAACTACCAACTCCTAACAAGTTGGCATCACTAAATTCATTTGTTGCAATGACGAGCTCTGCATAGGAGATTCTTCGATGCCCCACAATTAATGATGGTCTAGCCTCTCTTTGAATATGTCTCTTGCACTTTTGTTTGCATAAGATTCCCATAAAAAAACACAATACAATAATTGCTATATAGCAACAACAAGTAGGATAACTCTTTTGAGATTCAAAACACTTTTATGTTTATAAGCATAGCACGATGGTAGATTTACCCAAGGTCCACATAGACCAAGATTTCCTAGAAATGATGTGGCACCAATCCTTTTTAAAACTCCCTCTTTAGGGACTTCTCCTGACAGCTTGTTTAAATAAAAATTCTAGTGATGGAGCATTGTGAGATTTTCTAGTGATATGGGTATTCCAACTGACAAATTGTTGGAAGAGAGATCTAGGTCTTGAAGACTTTGAAGTTCACCGAGTGACACTGGAATCGAGCCTTCAATTTTGTTGCAAGAAAGATTCAGATATGTTATTTCTTTGCAACTTCCAAGTGCACTTGGAATGTGGCCAGTTAACCAATTTGAAAAAATATCTATAGCTTGAAGCATATTGAACTTTCCTAGTTCTGAAGGCACGTGGCCATGTAATAAATTGTTTGACAAGTTGAAATAGAGGGCTAAATTTGCAAGGCCTACAAGCTCTCGAGGTATGTTCCCACTAAGCTTGTTGTATGATAGGTCTAGCTCTAGTAAGTTCACACATTTCCCTAAACTTGTAGGTATATTTCCTGATAACTAGTTATGACTAAGATCTAAATATCTTAGTTGTTGAAGGTTGGCCACAAAATCAGGGATTCTTCCTGAGAGATTATTTCCAGAAATTTTTAGGAGCCCTAGGTGTTTTAGCTACCCAATTTCCATAGAGATGTTTCCTTGTAAATTATTGAAATTCATATATAACCTCTCCAAATTCAGAAGCAAATTAATTGAAGAAGGGATTGACCCTGTAAAAAAATTAGTTTCTAAATTGAGAAATGTTAAGCTAGTTAGATTTCCAATATGTTGAGGTATTTCTCCTGATAATTCATTGACACCCAGGTTTAAGTAGTATAGTTTTGTAGAGAGGTGGCCTATAGAAAAGGGAAGTTGTCCTGTGAGATTATTCTCGGATAAGTCTAATTTTTGTATATTGGAACAGTTATTAAGAGCAGTAAGAATGGGGCATACTGTGGTGTTGCCGCTAATCAAGTAATTTCCACCAATGTAAAGCGTCTGGAGATGTGTCAATTTACCCAGCTCCATGGGCACTATTCCGCTGAGCTGGTTCCTTTCTAAGACAATCACTTGAAGGTTCGTACAATTGAAGAGGATAGAAGGAATGCTTCCGCAACTGATTAGCACCCAAATGAAGATAACTTAAGTGGGTGGTCTTCTTGCTGCACAAATTCGATGGAATATGGCCAACTAATTGGTTAGAATCTATATCCAATACTTCAATATTTGTGCAGTTAGACAACACAGACGGAATATGTATCGTGAGATGGTTAAGCCCCAGAGAAAGAACTCTGAGCTGGCTTAGCATACCCAGTTCGGAGGGAACACTGCCAAGGTGTTGTAGCCCAAATATAAGTACTGCAAAGTGGATATGTTTCCCAAGCAGTTGGGGATTGTTCCCATCAAATTGTTAGACCAAAAGGACATGAATACTAAGTTTGGGAGAACACATAGTTGTGGGGGAATGAATCCTGTGAGATTGTTAAAGGAGAGAGTCAAGTTTCACAAACTACGGCAGCTACTGAGAGTCGGCGGAATGGAACCCTGGAGTTGATTCCTAGACAGGCGAAGCATATTTAAGTGAAAGAGGGTACCCAATTGATAGGGAATGTGACCATGGAAACTATTATTGCGAAGGCTGAGTACTCTAAGAAAAGAGATATTATCAAGAAGGGGTGAGATTGTACCTTGTAATGCCATGCTTGAAACATTAAGGGAAACGACTCTCTGTCTGTGCCTACTGCATATGATACTCGTCCAGTGGCAGAATGAAACATTTGGTTTCCAGGTGGCTAAGGATTGGTAGGGATCATATGTGATTGCAGAATTGAAAGGGGACCTTCCTTTGGGGGGAGGGACCACTTGACTTCATATGTCTCATGCAGAGAAGAGGCTCTGGAACAGCAGATGGTTTCCACTTGGAGGTTCAGTGATGAGCAGAGGCATCTAGCTATATGGTTGGAAGCCATTCTAGACATTCTAGAGAGGCATCTATGGAGTTGGGCATTCATTACACATTGGAGAAGATGGGGAGATCTTCCATATGAGGATGCCATTTGGAGGGAGGAGGATTGATGTAGAATTCACTTTTGCAGTTGCTTGAGGACAAGCAACATTTTGGCGAGGAGGACTGTAATATTCTGAATTTTCCATCAGTTAACTCGAAGATTAGAGTGCTTTATTTTCTCAATAATTAAGTAAATAAAATGGTGGAGGGACCTATAAACCCCATAAATGAATAAAATCCACTTTTTTTGTGTGAATGTGGGTTAGTAGATAGTAGATCAGCACCATGGAGTAGTGAGGAAGCTCATTAATAAAGGAATAATGGAGATTATGGAGAGATAATGAGGAAGATGATGGGGATAGTGGAGGAATAAAAGTAAGATCATAGAGCATGAATGATGCAGTGATGGAGGAAGTGGTGCATTAAATGCACACATTATGGAGGGAGTGGAAATTAATTGCAGAGATCATGGAGATCATGAAGAGACATCACAGTCTTCATGGAGACTAGTGGCCACATGTACAGTGCAGTTATGAGGTGGGCCAAGGCTAGGGAAGGCTCACAACCATATAAGGAATATGAGAGCAGCAAAGAAAATCAATCTGGAATTTAATATTGTATTGAATTTTGACATTCTTTGCATGCTTCAGTTGTTTAGCTAAGTCTGTTGTGTTGTTTAGCACACGAGTGTTCCCGAGCAGGAATCCCACCCTTACCCACTGGGGACTTCGAGTGCCTACTGTGGGAAGGTTATTTTGAGTAGCTATTCATCATCTGGCATTGGTGCCACATTCATCCCCTCTCTTCTGCATATACAGCTTCAAGAATTACGCATTAATTTCTTAGGGTTTGAGAGGAGGAAGGTAGTTTCTAGCATTTCAGCTAGGAAACCGGTGGAGGATTCATCCTTTCACTTTGAGCTTCCATTTCAGTCTTCCAGTAGAAGCATTATGATATATGGCATCAGGGTATCATATTACACCTCCATGCAGCAACAGTTCCTTCAGGAATTGCGTAGTCCAACCAGGCAGATCTAAGGGAGGAAGTTCCAAGTATTTTAGCTTGGAATCTCGTGAGGGGTGTTTCCCTCACTTTGGAGAGATAATTTACATGATATGTGAGCATTCTTTCATCATCCAACAGCAGGCTACAACTCCAGCCTCCTAGACAACATAGTATTTCCCAGCAATTGTGCATGTAGCAGTTGCATATTCAGTGGAGGAGTTAGATCTCAAGTTTTGAGCTTGGGAATCGGGAGAAGGGACTAGCCCTTCAGTTAGTCATCTGAGTGGGTGTTATTGCAACAGATAGATCATGATTCCAGCTCAAAATCAGTAGTTTTCTCTAGGGAGTGCATAACTCAACTAGCAGGGGTGTAGTGTGCAACCTAAAAAGGGCCGAAATTCCAAACTCAAAATCTAGCCAAAACATTTCTCGATTTTTCTAGGTTTTTGGAGCAGAGTCTATGGTTAAAATCACAGATCTTTCTGAGCACTCCAACAGCATCCCACACATGGTTCATCTTCACAGTAGCAACAGTTTCCAGCAGTAGCAAAACAACATTTCGAGTGCTAATTTTCTTTAGTGTATTTCAACCATCTTGTGGCTTGAGTGCATTCCTTTTGGAGCATTGTGTACTTACCTTGCTGTTGATCCTTAATGATATGGTTCAGCTATTTTCTGCCCATATGAATGATTTGATGTACTCTGGCATTTTTCAAGTTATACATGTTTAATTCATATTTTACCATAGTTGGAATTGTACATATGTTCTATATTCCTCTCTTTTCCATTTTGGAATATTTCAATGTGCCTATGATTTTTCTAATCATAACAACAATTATGGTTTGATAATATGATCAAATTAGAGATACACATTTTTTATTGAACCAAAAGATCTGAACTAACCAAGGTCTTCAAAAAGGTACCCAATCCATTACATTTTTAATAAAAAAAATCTTGGTATTGGACGAAGAAACATTGATATTTTCGTAAGAATTCATCTTGATTATGCACATTCAAATTTATTTACTAATATTATTCACTCCCAAATACTAACATAAATACATCTTAACCTTAGATCTATTAAGCATTGAAAGGGATAAAGATTCCCAAATACTAACATAAATCCATCTTAACCTTAGATCTATTATGCATTGAAAGGGATAAAAAAAACTTGATGCTAGGAATGTCAAGAGATATGACTCAATATAAAATATTGGAAATCTCGTAGAAAAATAATTGTATCAACTTTTGAATGCTAGAAACTTGAGTTAACACCAGTATAACAATCATAACTAAGATTGGAAACTCATAAAACTTATTTGATGTTTTCTAATTTACTTATCTATTTTAGATGATATAAAGAATGTGATATGCTAGAATGATATATCATTATTCATCCTTCACTATAGAACAATGGTCTTGGTAGTTATCTTAAAAATGAAGTCTACAACATAACACATTGTCATGCACACAAAGATAATTAGTGCATTCAAAATTCACATTATAAGTGTGCAGTATTCAAGGTGTGAAAGTATGGTATGGGTTTGATGCATAAGCAAGTTCCTATTATGGATAGGTAATTTGTGTTACTTTGAGTACAGTATAAAAAAACACCCTACATAAAAGGTGTAATAGAACTTTAATTGCACATAGTAAAAATGTGAAATATAAAACACATATTTTGTTAACACGTTACTAAGTGAAATTTACTAATTTATTGAAAGAAAGAATTTAAGCCATATGTTTTTCTTTCTGTTTGTTATGACAATAATGTTTTAAAGATAGGGCATGATAGAATTTGTGAACTATGATTTAGTAAAGCTTGTCTAAATTGTGATAGAAGTGTGTCAATTTTGTTTAAATTAACTCTTCTTCAACATCAATTTTAAGATAGTTATGATACCTTTTAAAGGTCAAAGATAATTTTTTCCACTCCTACTTGTTAAGAGTTATATCTATATATATATACTAAAATTATATTATTTTGATATATTTTTCACTAATTTTGGAACTAAAAAATATTTCTATATTTTAATCATGAAAGAAATAATTTTTTTTTTTTATATTTAATAAAAAAAATTAAAAAAATGTGATATATTCAATTAAATTTAAATAATATATATATAGAATGAGAAATTTTATAATAGTAAAGACATTTCCAAAACACCATTCAACACAATTCACAGTAAATCTAACTTTATTGTTCCCATTTTGTTCAACGTTTCTTTCTTTCTTAACGCATGCTAATACTTTATATAGTGGAGGGTGATGCAAATATCTGGTCAAACCAATTGGTATGGATGTTGTCACACGTAATGAGGTATGCCATGTATCCATTACATATGGGAGCCCATGTATTACCACACGCCCATCACATGTGATCATGCTATGTGCCATATGCGTCCATTAACACTTGTCTTTCATCGTTCATTGTCGATTTACCCAAACCATTTGGATCTAGATCAGGTGTAAGATAATAGAATTTCTGTGCTATCAAATTCCCTGTGTCTTTTATTTCCATCAACTTTTTTCGAGCAGAGCTTTTACCTTCATTGAAGGATTTGGTTGTGTGTGTTCAACTTTCTAGCAATTACAGGTTCTATCCATGCTCATTACTTCGATATTCACTTTGATGCTAACCTGATTGATACGATAATTCGAGATTCACTGTGATGCTAATCATACGGAAACCTGAAGTGGATAGCTACAGCAGAGACTGACACTATTGAATTGGATAATTATCTTGTGGATAATTTGATTAGCTACAGCAGTGACTGACACTATTCTTTTTGTAATATATTCATGAAATATTTCAGAGGCTGTTTCGACGAGCTTTTAGTTGCAACTCTCTTCTGAAATTTCTTGATTGGGGAACGCGGCATCATGTGCATTGCGAACTGTTCTCCCCTTTCGTTTCCACCCTTGGCACCTACTCATCAACAGGATTCCCATGTGGTAATATGTTTTGGAAATCTTTCTTTCATCATTATTAATGTTCATGTCTAAATGGTTTATTGAATGAGGTTTTTATTGTATTTTCCTGTACAGGGATGCATGGTTATGGCAGCTGAATTTCTCTTTCTCACCTTCCAACTTGGCTTAATTTGTCTTTCTCACCTTACAACTTTGCTTAGTGATTCAAATGTGGAGTTTCACGAAGGTAAAATCTCGCCATGCTGAATTGTATATACAAGCTAAATTTTCACTTATTCCAAATTTGCACAACAAATAAACTGCAGTCCTGTCACCTCCAAGCATGATATCCTCGATAGGAATAATAATATGATGACTTATAGTAGAGTTGATATCCTCCATATAAATAATAATATGATGACTTATAGGAATAATAATAATAATATTTATATTTTATAAAATATATTTATTTATATTTTGAAATATAAAACACATATTTCTTTTAATACTTTATTCTTGGAAATGAAATTTATTCAATACAAAAGCTTTATGTTTTCCTTGAAATATAAAACATATTTCATTAAAATTGAAATTACTAATCACTAATTTATTGATGGATAGGAAAGCCATATGTTTTCCTCATATATGCTATATAAATAATATTTTAAAGATGTGACATGATATAATTTGTGAGCTATGATTATGTAAAGTTAATACTGCTTTACTGCTCTAAATTGTGAGTTTTCTTTTACTTAAACTGTCATATAAGTGTATTCATTGATTTTGTTTATAAGTGTGTTAATTGACATTGTTTTAGTTTGGCTAGTAGTATCATTCTTATTTTGGTTATGACATTCTTTAAAGAGAAATATAAAAAATAAACAACAACAGTTATATTTATTTATTAGAATTATATTTATTGTTATAGTTTTTTCAATAATTTATGGAATTAAAATAAATTTTTATATTTTAATTATTTGAAAGAAATACAAAACTCTTTGTTGTGTATTTAATACGAAAGAATGTGATAAATTCAATTACAAGATTGTGAAACATTCAATTATAGAAATAAAGATATTAATTTCATAATCATAAAGACATTTTTAAAACACCATTCATAGTGAATCTAACTCTATTGTTCATATTTGCATGCAATTAACAACCAATATTTATATACAAACAAGGGAAATAAGACTCAATTTTTTTAGTTTAGTTATATAACTACCACTTTGTTCAAAAATTTATGTACAAACAAGGGAAATAAGACTCGCATTACTTCATGGTTTAGTAACACAACTACCATAGGAAATAAGACTCACATTACTTCATGGTTTAGTAGCACAACTACCATTTTGTTAGAATAGACTAAAATGTGGAAGAACTCTGGCCTTCACAAATGTTGTTGATAGTAGTACTTGTACTACCCAACAAATGTGTTAGATTTGATTGGAATTTGGGAATTGAAGTATGGCTCAAAAAAGTGTCTTTGATGTTTTGCAGTGTGCCTAGAATGCCCATCATAGTAGGTCGCCCTTGAGAAGATTCATTTGTGCAAAGCAAACCCACATTTATTAGTGATCTGAGGCAATTGAGATCCTTATCTTCTTCGTTGCATCTATTAGTCCTCCTCAATAAACCCATGTCCACCACTTCTTGTATTTGGTTTGGAAAACTGCTACCCACCCATTTTTGCAAATGCATTCCGTCCACAGACATGTTGTGGGTGGGCTTCTTTCTAGTGAGCATTTCCAATAGCACTATTCCATAACTATAAACATCGCCTTTTGTTGTAACTTGTCCTCCCACTCCATATTCTGCATTCATAGATCTTCATATGAAGTTTTTTACTTTAATTTAAATCTTAAGTAAACATAAGAAAATCATTAAATTGCTTAATAAGGTATATAGTTTAAATAATACCTGGAGGAATGTACCCTATAGATCCTTTGAGTGCATTTGTGGAAGTGAGAGCTCCAGCTTCATTATTTGGAAAACATATTGTAGCAATGCCAAAGTCTATTAAATATGCAGTCATATCTTCACCCAACAACACATTGCTGGGTTTCAAATCACAATGAATCACTTGAACAAAACAATGGTGATGGAGATATGCCATGCCTTGGGCGATGTCTATTGCTATATTCAACCTTTGAACCAAATTCAAATCACTTTGTTCTCCATCATCAGGATATAACCATTTTTCTAGGCTTCCATTTGGCATTAATGGAAATATCAAAGCTTTGATTTGGAGATCTGAATAACAAGTTATGACCTTAATCAAATTCCGGTGTCTAACTTTTCCCAAAACTTTGCACTCTCTATCAAAACTCTTTTGAGCCCCTTCACTTTCTAGATTGAGAAGCTTGATAGCGATTATTGTGCCATCATTCAAAACTCCTTTGTACACTTTTCCAAAACTACCAACTCCTAACAAATTGGCATCACTAAATTCATTTGTTGCAATGATGAGCTCTGCATAGGAGATTCTTCGATGCCCCACATTTAATGATGGACCAGTCTCTGTCTCAATATGTTTCTTGCAATTTCGTCTCCACAAGATTGCAAGACACAAACATAATACAACAATTGTTGCAATAGAAACAACAAGAATGATAACTCTTTTTAGATTCAAAACACTTCTATGTTTGTGAGAATAGCATGGTGATAGACCTACCCAAGGTCCACATAGACCAAGATTTCCCAGAAATGCCGTGGCGCCAATCCTTTTGAAAACTCCCTCTTTAGGGACTTCTCCCGACAGCTTGTTAAAAGAAACATTCAAGTGGTGGAGCATTGTGAGATTTCCCAGTGATACAGGTATTCTACCTGACAAATTATTGAAGGAGAGATCTATGTCCTGAAGACTTAGAAGTTCACTGAGTGACATTGGAATTGGACCTTCAAGTGTGTTGGAAGAAAGATTCAGATATTCTACTTCTTTGCAGCTTCCAAGTGCACTTGGAATGTGGCCAGTTAACTGATTTGCAGAAATATCTATAGCTTGAAGCATATTGAACTTTCCTAGTTCTGAAGGCACATGGCCATGTAATAAATTGTTTGATAAGTTGAAATAGAAGGCTAAATTTGCAAGGCCTGCAATCTCTGGAGGTATGTTCCCACTAAGCTTGTTGTATGATAGGTCTAGCTCTAATAAGTTCACACATTTCCCTAAACTTGTAGGTATATTTCCTGATAACTGGTTATGACTAAGATCTAAATCTCTCAGTTGATGAAGGTTGTCCACAAAATCAGGGATTCTTCCAGAGAGATTATTTCTAGAAAGATATAAGAGCCCTAAGTGTTTTAGCTGCCCAATTTCCATAGGGATGCTTCCTTGTAAATTATTGAAATTCATATATAACCTCTCCAAATTCAGAAGCAAATTAAGAGAAAAAGGGATTGACCCTGTAAAAGAATTAGTTTCTAAACTCAGGTATGTTAAACTAGTTAGATTTCCAATATGTTGAGGTATTTCTCCTGATAATTCATTGACACTCAGGTCTAAGTAGTAGAGTTTTGTAGAGAGGTGGCCTATAGAAAAGGGCAATTGTCCTGTGAGATTATTTGCGGATAAGTCTACTGATTGTAGATTGGAACAGTTATTAAGAGCAGTAAGAATGGGGCATACCGTGGTGCTGCCGCTAATCAAGTAATTGGTGCCAAAGTAAAGAGTCTGGAGATGTGTCAATTTACCCAGCTCCATGGGCACTGTTCCGCTGAGCTGGTTGAAGGCTAAGGTAATCATTTCAAGCTTCGTACAATTGAAGAGGGAAGAAGGAATGCTGTCGCTCAGCTGATTCCGACCCAGATGAAGAAAATATAACGGGGTGGTCTTCTTGCTGCACAACTCCGACGGAATGTGGCCAACTAATGTTGGAATGTAATTTCCAACTGCGCAGGTGCAAGCGGCAGTTTGGATAACCAGCAGATCGGCGGCAACAAAACTGAGCACGTCGAACAGGTTGATGGCGGAGAAGAATTATCGCGGCAGCAAGTTGGAGGAAATCAACGGAGTGCGGGGGGTCGACCTGCTCGACCGTTAACAATTTGCTACCCCCCGCAGTTGACCAGCCGTGGGGCCGTTGACCGAGAACTTGTGGCTGTGGTTTAGTGCGGGGGGTCACCCATTTGGGGTGTACGGCAAAAACCATACCCCCCGCAACCACCAAGGCTGTGGTGGCTCCGCCACATGTGCACAGCCCGCCACCAAAACGCCACCACCGCAGAAAAATAGCCGCTGCCAGCAAATTCAAAGTTTGTCATAAATTTTTTTTATGAGGAGCTGACAGAAATTTTTAATGCCATAAATGAAATTTTTTAAGCGGTGATAATTTTGCAATTTAGTCAACAAATTGCATTAATTATTTTTTAGATATTTTGGTTATACATATTGAACAGAAATATAATTTCTGTTGTTGCTGAGATATAGAACAGAGACGTTCTATTTTTATTGTAAGCACAGCAGTGCATTTGTAAATGACAGAGAGAGCAGAATTAAAATTTTACACAGCAGTGTAATATTTTATAAAACACAGTGAGTTTTTAAATAGACAGAGAGCTGTTTATTTTTACAGAGAGAGACAGTGAATTTGAAATTCACAGCAGAGTTTATTTTCTGTATGAAACAGAGAAGTTTTTTTTTTTTGTTGATTAGGAACTGTGCTTAGAAGCAGTCCAGCAACAGTTGTAATCCCTCTGAGTGAGGAAGAAGAATTGTAACAAGTTTTTTTTAATAGAATTTTTTTTATGTGGAAATTCTGTCACTGTGTATGCAAGTTTATTTCTCTGTGTTAAAGAGGCAGAGTTCTGGAATTTTTCAAATTTCAAACATGGTATCGGAGCCAATCCAGGCTATTTGAAGATCAAATACGCTGAAGGAACAGAGTTCGTTTTTGCAGCAGCCTCTCCAGCAGAGTGAAGGTTCAGTCAAAAAGAATTCGAAGGTATTTCTCTATACAGTCTTTGTGTAATTGTTGCAGAACAGTAAGTTAATTAAAACACACAGTCAAGTGTTTTTATCATAGTTAGAAGTGCAGAATGGCTGGAGCCAGCACAGGTATGAGTTTGGGAAATGTCCATCTCCCACAATTTAATGGGAAGAATTATGACTACTGGTCAATAACTATGAGGGCTTTATTTGTCTCCCAAGAGTTATGGGAATTAGTTGAGGATGGCTTTGAAGAGCCAAAAGATGAAGCAGAGTTTTTGATGTTAAATCAAGCAGGAAGAGAACAGTTGAAGAATGATAAGAAGAGAGATGCCAAGGCTCTTTTCTTCTTGTATCAAGCAGTGCATGAGAGTGTGTTTCCAAGGATAGCAGCAGCCAAGAAATCCAGTGAAGCATGGGAAACTCTCAAGACAGCTTATCAGGGAATGGAGAAGGTGAAGACATCAAAACTTCAATTGCTGAGGAGAGACTTTGAGACTCTCTGTATGAAAGAGTCAGATAACATTGACTCATTCTTCACTCATGTTATTGGAATGGTTACACAAATTAGATCACATGGAGAAACTCTTGAAGACAAGAGGATTGTGGAAAAACTCTTGAGGAGTCTACCCTCAAGATTCGATGTGATTGTCACCACCATAGAAGAGACAAGGGATCTCACAAAGTTTTCAGTGGATGAATTACATGCATCACTGATTACCCATGAACAGAGATTGAGTAGGAGTGAAAACTCATTTCTTGAGCAAGCCTTTAAGGCCCAAATGTCTTTCGGTAGAGGAAGAGGGCAAGGCAAAGGAAGAGGAAGAGGCAGAAGCCAGAACAGAGGTGGAAGGAACAGTCCAGCAAATGCTCAAGGAAGGGGCAGCAATCCAAATCAGCATCAAGGCCAAGGCAGCCAGCAGAATGGTCAGCAGAATGCACAAGGACAAAGGTATGACAAATCCAATGTCCAATGTTACAATTGTAAAAAACATGGTCATTATGCAAATGAATGTAGAAAGAAGAAACAAGACATGAGAAGTGAAACTAGTGCAAATTTCACAAAAGAAAATAGCAGCCAAAGTAATTTGTTTTTAGTTTGTAACATGGCTGAAGAAAAGAATGAGGATATGTGGTTTCTAGACTCCGGTTGTAGTAACCAGATGACAGGAAACTTAGCAATGTTTTCTATGTTAAATGAAAGTGTGCAGTCACAAGTCACACTAGGAATCGATAGCAAAGTTTCGTTATGGGAAAAGGAGATGTAAATGTTTTAACAAGATTAGGTGCAAAGAAAACCATAGCAGATGTTTATTATGTTCCAGGAATGAAGTGTAACCTCTTAAGTATTGGACAACTTGTCCATAAGGGGTATAATGTTTTATTTGAGGATGATGTTTGTACCATCATGGACAAACCACCCAGCAAACAATGTATTGCTGAAATGAAGATGACAAGGAACATGATGTTCCCTCTTAGAATGAGAGCAGATCTGAAAAATGAAGAAAAGAAAGCAGCAGTGGCATAAGAGACTTTCCAAAGCGAACCAAAGGATGATAATTGGTTATGGCACTTGAGATTTGGACATCTCAACTTTGGAGTTCTTAATTTGTTGAACAGAAAAGGAATGGTAAGTGGTTTACCATTGATAGAGAAACCAAACAGCCTTTGTGAAGGTTGTATCTTGGGGAAACAACACAGGTAGAAAGTTTTCATTCCTTCCGGAAAAGCATAAGGGAAAAAGCACCCTTAGAGATTGTCCACTCAGATGTGTGTGGATCGATGCAAACTCCATCACTTGCTAGCAGCCACTATGTCTTAACATTTATAGATGATTTTACAAGAAAAACTTGGGTTTATTTTTTGAAAAATAAAAGTGAAGTGTTTGAAAAATTCCGCAATTTCAAAGCACTTGTTGAGAGTCAGAGTGGGCCGCATATCAAGGTCTTAAGGACTGATAGAGGAGGTGAGTATATATCTAAAGATTTTCTAGGGTTTTGTAGAGAAAATGGTATTCACAACAACTTTACAACTTGATATACTCCACAACAATTTGGAGTGGTCTAAAGGAAGAACCGAACCATAATGGACATGGCGAGGAGTATGTTAAAGGCAAAGAATTTGCCTAATGATTATTGGGCTGAAGTTGTACATTGTGCAACGTATATTTTGAATAGGTGCCCTACAAAAGCAGTTATGAACAAAGTGTCGGAAGAGGCATGGAGTGGCACAAAGCAAAGTGTCACACACATGAAGGTTTTTCGATGTGTAGCTTATGCACACATTCCAGATCAGCTAAGGAGGAAGTTGGGAAGAAAGGGGGAGAAGTGTATTTTCATTGGATACAGTGAGGAATCCAAGGCATACAGGTTATATAACCCATCCAGCAAGAAGTTTATTGTGAGCATGGATGTTCAGTTTATTGAAGAGGAAGCTTGGGATGGAAGCATAGAGAAAACAATGAATGTTAAACACTGTTTATCTCACAATGAAAATGAAGATGAGTTGGATGAAATAAATCCCCAAACAGCAGCACCAACACAAGAGCAACATAGCACACCCTTGAGGAGAAATGAAAGTGCTTTTCCAAGCACACCACAAGGAGGAAATTCGAGTGCTTCTTCAAGCATTTGTACACCTACTGAAAGAGGTAAGAATTTCAGAAGTTTGAAAGATATTTATGAACAAGATATAACAAATGAAGGTATCAATTCTTTTTTTGCTTTATATTATCATGTTAATGAATCTGTTCATTTCAAAGAAGCTATTAAAGATAAGAAATGGATAGAAGCTATGGATGAGGAAATAAATGCCATAGAAAGAAACAAAACTTGTGATTTGGTTGAACTCCCAAAAGGTAAAGATGTCATTGGAGTAAAATGGGTCTACAAGACCAAGAGTAATGCTGAAGGCAAAATAGAGAGACACAAGGCCAAACTTGTTCTCAAAGGGTATGTTTAAGCATGGCATAGATTATGAGGAAACTTTCGCACCGGTTGCCAGAATGGAAACCGTGAGAGCAGTGTTGTCTATTGCAGCACAAAGCAAGTGGAAAGTTTACCAAATGGACGTAAAGTCAGCATTCTTGAATGGAGTGTTAAGGGAAGAGGTTTACATTGAACAACCTCTCGGCTATGAGAAGAAAGGCCAAGAGCACAAAGTATGCAAGTTGAAGAAGGCTCTTTATGGGTCAAGCAAGCGCCAAGAGCGTGGTACAAAGAGGGATAGACTCATATCTACCGGAAAATTGGTTTTGAGAAGTGTGGAGGGAGAACTCCACCTCTACATCAAGGAACAAGATGGTAAAATCTTGATTGTAGTCTTATATGTTGATGATGTTATTTTTATAGGTAATGATGATTGCCTTATTGAACATTTTAAAATAGTCATGAAAGAAGAATTTGAAATGACTGATATGGGTTTGTTGAGATACTTCTTGGGAATAGAAGTAGAACAAGATGAAAATGGTATTTTCATCTCATAGGCAAAGTATGTTAATGAGGTGCTTGAAAGATTTAACATGCAGGAAAGAAAATCAACGATCACTCCCATAGTGATGGGATTAAAGCTCAGCAGAGAGGACAGCAGCAAGGATTTTGATCCTAGTTTATACAAGAGCATAGTTGGCAGCCTCATGTATTTGACTGCAACTAGGCTGGACATAATGCATGTTGTTAGTTTGATTTCCAGATTCATGGAAAAGCCAAAGTGATGCACATTGGCAAGCAAAAGAAAAAGGATTTTGAGGTATGTTAAAGGTACTAAAAGGTTTGGTATTTTTTATACTACTTCAGAATGTTCAGAGTTAGTTGCATACATCGACAGTGATTGGGCTGGAAGTGTTGATGATCGGAAGAGCACTTCCGGTTATGTTTTCCACATGGGTTTAGGAGCCATTTCATAGGCTTCTAAGAAACAGCCAATTGTAGCATTGTCTACTTACAGAGGCGTAGCATGTATACGACAAAGCAGCCAGCGTGTCGCGCTTTGATGCGGAAAGGAGTGAGAAGCTTATGTCAAGAACAGGTAAAAGGGACAGTGATATTTTGTGACAATAGCTCAGATATTGCATTTTCTAAGAATTCTGTTTTTCATAAGAGGACTAAACACATTGATACCAAGTTTCACTTCATACGTGAATTGGTTAACAATGGTGAAATCGTTTTGCATCATTGCAGAACGGAGGATCAATTTGCTGATATCCTCACAAAGCCACTAGCGCAGAAAAGCTTTGAACATTTCACGAAATGCATGGGTATGCAAGAAAACCCAATAGTTGAAATTAAGGGGGAGTGTTGGAATGTAATTTCCAACTGCACAGTAGCAGGCGGCAGTTTGAATAACCAGCAGATCGGCGGGAGCACAGTTGATCAGGCGGAGAAGGTTATCGCGGTGGCAAGTTTGAAGAAATCAACTGTGTGCGGGGGGTCGAACAGCACGGCGGTTAACGGGAGTGTACCCCCCCGCAGTTGACCACTTGATCGCACGTTGACTCATGATCAACGGCTGTAGTTTATTACGGGGGGTCACCCATTTGATGGGTACGGCCAGAACCATACCCCCCGCAACCACCAATTTGAGGTGGCTCCGCCACATGCGCTCAGCGCGCCACCAATCCGCCACCACCGCGGAAAAATCACCGCTGCCACCAAATTTAAAATTTGTCATTAATTTTTTTTTATCGGTGCTGACAGAATTTATGGCACCATAAATGTTTTTTTTTAAGCGGTGATAATTTTGCAATTTAGTCAACAAATTGCATTAATTATTTTTTTAGATATTTTGTTTATATATAGAAATCGCAAATATAATTTCGTTGTTGCATTGTGATATAGAAATCGTAGACGTTCTATTTTTTTATTGTAAGTACGTTGTTGCATTTGAAATGACAGAGAGTTAATTATCATTTAGCACAAAGAAGGTAATATTTTTTTTATAAAAAACACAAGAGTTTTTAAATAGACAGAGTCAGTGATTTTTACAGAGAGAGATGTTGAATTGGAAATTACAAGAATTTTTCTGCAGACAGAAGTATTTTTTTGTTGATTCGGAACTCGTGTTTAGGCGTCCAGCAATGTTTGTAATTCCTCTGCAGTGAGGAAAGATTGTAACAAGTTTTTTTTAATAGAATTTTTTTTATGAGAAAAATCTGTTACTGTGTCTGCAAATTTTTGAATATTTCTCTATGTTAGAAGAGGCAGTTTTATTATTTTGGAATTCTGAAAATTCCAACACATCTTCTATTCTACTGGAAGCGAAAAGACGCCCTGGGCACAACGCAT